>JAQMCX010000058.1:22607786-22624061 GCA_029814765.1 Acanthurus leucopareius | reverse complement strand
CAGACACGCAGCCATTGTAAAAAAGGTTACAAGTGCGTCCAAGAACCGATAAGCAGAACCGAAAGTAAATATTTTTTGTGGGTACCCAGTACCCGCCGTTTTTGATTCGGTTCCTACTTGGAACCGAATTTCGGTACCCAACCCTACTCTATAGTCATATTGTCCATTAAACAGTATCAATATAGGCTAACATTAAATATTAGCTTATCTTTTAGGATTAGCTAAGAGCAACACTGATTGGTTTTTTGGACCATTTTAGTCATTTTATTTTGCTAATGACTGGTAAGTCACTGTACAGAACCAGAAATGGCAGAGAGGGGCAGTCTGGACAAACAGGGCATACAGAACAAACATCATTTAAAATGACCAAAATGTCAGTAGACTCATTTTTACGGCGTTCCTCCTTCGTGGATCTTTTTCTGTTTGATCACCTACTTAGGATATACTTTGCTTCATAATTTCTTATTATATAATATCTACATAAAATTGTTCTCACAGATTCTACAAATGACCCTGCTCCCCTTTTTAGATGTTTGGCATTTTAAAAGCAACAACAACTGATTGAAGAACTACAGCATCACCAAAGTGAAATGTGAAATTTAACAACATGGCACATAATGATCATAATTTCATACAGATTTCAGGGTCAAAAGTAACTAGCAGTCACATTTGAGTGTTAAATGACTTCTCATGCAAAATTTTCAGTTTGTTTAAATATAAAACTCTGCATTCCCCTTACTAACCACCAGAGGGGACCACATTGAAGGCAAGTTTTAGTTAGTGTGATGTGTGTATGTCCTAGGTAGGAAGCAGTGAAAAATTCCTCTGTCTTTTGCTGTACATTTAAATAAGTTTTCTTTGGTGTTTTGATATCGTTGTGCTGCATTAGGATTAATTTTTGGTTTAATAATAAAATAAAACAACCTCAAATCAGGCTCGTGTCACCTGAGTGTAAAAAAAATTGCGTTTGGGTACGGAGGAAAACTGCCTAGGCCTGAAAAACTAACAAAAAAACCACACAAACCACTTTCACACAACTCTCACTATGACAGGTGCAAACATGTTTTTGAGCAGGTGTCCTGTCTACAAACACCACTACTGCGGACTTCCCAGATGACACAGGGGATTTCAACAATACAAACACATTCAGCGTGGCCAAGATGTATTTCACACTTGTGAACAAAGTTTCTTAAAACTTTGAAGTTTGTTTTGACTTATTCCACTAGATGAGCCTTGGTTTATGGTTAAGTCAAGCAAAAAAGGAAAGAAAAAAATCCAGCAAAGATTTAGAGTCAAACATGGTGTTATTGCAAAGCATAAGTGTCAAGGAGCAATCATTTCTTTGACCTTCCTTTTTTACAAAACAGTCACCTTCCTCCCGTTCACATGTCTGCTTGCACAAAATAAGCTTACTTTCACACACACTTCTTGTGAGAAACTGTGCTTAAGTCTGTATTTCAATGTAAGAACACAACTGCTAGCGTTTTATTTTAAAAATAAAATGTGGCGTTAAATAATTGAAAACAGTTCACATTTCGAGAAATGTTGTACTGCTTATCCAGCTACAATGGGCCACAAACAAGTGGACCAGCCCAGGGGCAGACTGGCGGTAGTAACTGACTTAATATGGTCTGTGTCTGCACGTGCATTGTGCTAATACTAATAATGACACACACACAGCCAGGTCCGCAGTGTTTTCTCACCCAGAACCTTGACGGCCTACAAGATGGTGGACCCCAACGATTTCCTGTTCAAGCAAAGAGAAAAGAAACAGGGAAATATCAAATAAAGGAACTGGTATTTACCATTTGTTCATGGATATTCCTTAGCATACAAAAGATATATATCAGAGTTTACAAGGTGTACTCGAATGTACCAAGTCTCTGTACCTCTGTGTTTAACTCCGACACGGAGAGATATCAGAGGACAGAGGCAGCTCGCTTGTAAATGACACCAGAGGGTCTGAAACACTCTGAGAGTTTTCCATTACATGGCAATTTTGATGCAAATATTTATCCCTCAATGTAGCCCTCAAAGATTTAATGGCTAAGTAGAAAATGTGTTTGTAGTTCTTGGCAATTGTTAATTTCAGATCATGGAACATTTTGTTTCTAATCAATAAATGTATAACTGTTTTCTGTTGTTCTTTTGACAATCATCTCTAATATTACTTTAGCTATGATTTAGACTGCACTGAAACACATCATATTTGTCTTACTGCAGTAAGTAAAATCATCAGCTGGAGTCCTGCATTTTTACATAAGGTCTTTTGGGGAAACATACACGTTTAAATAATCTTTTCAAAGCAAATTAATGAGCTGAAACTCAGAGAATGTGATGTAATATAGCAAACTACATCAAGACGCAAGACTATAAGGGATCTTTGTGATGTACAGCATGTAAAAGGTTTTCATTATATATTACTGAGTTGCTGTAATTAAAGTTGCCATCATGATGACATAACTGCATGCAAACCACCATTGATATCAATTTTACCTGTATTTCTGACAGTGCAAATCAATTGTTTTTTGTGCGTGTCTCTCTCATCTTATGCCTTATCTCAAAATTTTACAACATTACCAGGATTTAAAACCTGGAAATACTTACTATACATAAACATTGTTTTTAGTGTTAGGGGGCTTAAGAAAAACACAATATCTACATGCAACAGGTCTTAGGCATACTGATTCTCTCCCAAACTTGCTCTACTTTCTTGTTCAGAAAGAAAAAAAATGATGGTATAATACTCTAGAACTGCTGTGTGGTAATACTGTCTTTACACCTGAAACCACACTGTGATGAAAGCAAGCAGCTGTGTTGCACAGATGAGTATGAGTTCTATACCTCTACGAATGTCTTCATGAGGAGATCATGAAAGTCTCTTCTTTGTGAATCCCTGTTGTGGTGTGTGGTAGTATACAGTCATTTAAGGGGTTTTCCACAGAACAAAACGTAACAGGTTTTGTTCTGAGCTTAAAAAATACAGGTTTGCAAAGTTAAGACTGACAGCTTGTAAGTCAGCTGTGGTGGCTGCTGGTTGCTCATCCCTGCCTCACCCTGTTATCCATATTTGGTCATTTTTGGAAATGAGCAGGCTGTCAGTTTATAGCCTTCAGGAGTTTTAAGGTAACCTTACAAGGCAGCTAGATTTATGTTATCATACAAGTTGACATGCCAAGCATCAAGTTATGGGCTTGTGGTTGAACCAAAGTGGTTCAAACTGATCAGCATTCAGTATTAAACTACAGGCAGTTACAGGCAGATGCCATGCCTCATGGGCCTGCTTAATGTGCCTACACCAGATTGCTTAAGTCCCATTTTAACTTGAGATTAATATTGCATTTTTTCATTAAAACAATTGTGAATTGTGCCTCCTCTCACTTACACGGTCATATTTGCCATCAAAATAACTTTTGAGGGAGATCTCTTATTGGCCAAGATGACCATTATTTCATTTACATTCTTGTCTAGTGGACAGTAGCAGACAGATCTCATCTTCCTAGAAGTTGGCATTTTTGACGTTTGGAAATGCTCTACAGCTGAGATAATGTAATCATCACTTTTGAAATGCAGAGCACTGAAGTCCTTATTTATCTTGAGGGAGAGGTAGTAGTCTGAGGATTCAGTGTCAGGTGAACAAAGCAGGTGTTGAAGGATTTTAAATCCACATTCCTGGACAGCAGCTATCCCCACTACAGCACTGTCCCTCTGGAGTAACTCCTCTTGTCAGCTCTGCACATCAAATCTTAGTGATGATTTTTGTTGTTTTGTTTTGTTTTTGGCACAGTCAAAAAAAGCATAATAATGTCAATGTGACCCTTTTCCTTGTAGTCCATCATCAGCACTTGGTTTGGTTCCCAGAAAACAGAGGCCATCCCGTTGTCTGTGAACCTCACTGATTAGGCCTTGACGAGCCAAACACTTTCTCAGAGGCCAGAAACCCATTTTTTCAAATGGTGTTTGTCTCTCATTGTAAGTGGTGAACCCAAGTATTATTTGGGATTATGGAATAAACTTCAGGTTTAGAGAGTTAAAGGGACTTGGTGAGCTGACGCATTGATAATTTGGAGTTCATAGGGAATAGCTGCATTAATACATCTCTGGAAGACCACTGGCTCTTTTGCAATGTACTGTTGATCTTTCAAGACCATGTCATCTTGTAAATGGTCTCCTGTGTAGTGACAGTGACTGGCCTTCCAGGATGGGAATCATCTTCCAGGCTCAAGCTGTCAAAACTAAATTCAGCAGCACAGATCTGAGCGATGTTGTAAGAGGGGGCATTTTCTTCTGGTGTTGCCTACATGTTCTTGTGGACATCCCTGGGTGAGCCCCTGACACTGAAGTAATGAATGACTGCATGAAGGCTGATACGTCCATATATTTCCTCAGACAGTTGCAAGTTTTGATTAACCAAAACAGAAACACCACAAACACTGTAACTTTCAACTTTCTGCATAACCACTCAAAGAGTTGAACTGCACATGCATGTAATGGGTGAAATCTTTGCTCATCTACTTCTACCTCAGGTAATGGACTTATTCAATCCTCTCTGAGTCTTTAGTCTGCTGTCCTGACCAAACTGCTGCTGAAACAAGCAGATAAGATGAAAATATGTAAACTCAGTCTTTATGACACTTATCACAAAGATTTATTTAGACAAAAAAGCACAACAGAACTATGATTTGTGCATAATGGAAAATTTATAATGTGATCTGTGTCTTCTGAAAAATCATCCATTCCAGTCATCTAATGCATTAGAATTTTTGATAATCCATAAATTAAAGCTGACTTAAATAAAACACAGTAATTCATCAAAGCTACAACCTGAGTGTGATGCTGTGGTGGCCTGTGGTTACCAAGTCTCCACCATCTCCAATGACATCACTACTATCACGGAAACCAAGATTTTTTTTCCTTTCTTTTTCTTTCTGGCCAGTGAAATGAAGTGAGAGTATTGACATTTAGGTTTGGCATCAGTGTGTAATGACATCATTGCATGACATCCCCCCACACAAAGTGTCATAGCGAGAGAAACATGGACTCATGCAAAGGCCAAAAAATTACAACTTTTTCTGAGGTTTAGTATTTTCCAATAATTTTGAAAATACAGAACACTGTTAAAGATATTTATGTTTAGTTAAAGAGGCACTGAAGACCTACAAACATCTTCTTTTACATGACAAAGTTCACATGATATGCAAACATTTACTGTGGTAGGTTAGTTTTCATGACATAAAAAAAAATATATTTGAAGTGATGGTCAGAAAAAGCAAGAAATTTGACAACATCACCTTGATCTAAACAAACTGAATAATTTATAAATAATAATCAAATCAATCAGCAGATTAATCAATAAATAGTTTGTGGAAGCGCAGAGTTTGGGAGATAACGAACATGCCATTTGAAGTAAAATTAACTTGTGTACTGTACAAATCAATTTAACAAGGAAATACAATATGTATATTAAATTGCACAACACTTGAAACTTTGGTAATTTTAGCTAAAAACATTTACATTTGTCGGACTGTAGGTGTTGTACTTATGGCAAAGATGACTCAGTGCCTTTTTTAGGGCCCTTGGGCTGGAGCTAAGGAAGAAAGGTACACTGTGCCCATCTCAAAGTATGTGTTTTTTTTCAACCTTAATTTCACCTATCTTACACTATCAAAATCTACCTCATGGAAGATTTGTCATATAGGGAACGTTGGTTGATGACAGAGCCCTAGAAAGAACTTTCTTGACCTACTGCAACGATAAAGGAAAGCAGGAGTAGGAAAGTGCGGTTACTCGTGGGACCGAGAGGATTTTTATGAGCAGTCTGAGGTTAAATCATAAGTAATAAATTATCATAGCATATTGAGTACAAATAATGCAGCTATGTAGTTAACAGTGCAGATAAAACCATGACAGGAACAAACTAATATCAGTGATTGTTTAAAATTAACAACAGAAGCACATAGAAAAATCAGCAATGGTAATAAATAAATCACTGAAAAGAGGCACTGTTTTGAGAACTTTAAATATAATCAGAAATGGTTCCTCACTGTGGGGGAGCAAACAAGCTCCATCTTCAACACTCTTTCGATTGTGGTTCCAAAGATTAAACAAAACCTCACTAAACAGAAGAGCATACAAAAACAGGAAATCTGCACGGGGTCAGATTTGAGTTCATCTCAGGATTTTAAAGTTTGCATCTGCAGCAATGTAAGTGAACAGATTTGTGTTTTCAATAATCTTGGTCTATCTACAAAGATAAAGGTTAAATCCAAGTTGAATGTGATAAAAACATGAAGTGTCTTATAAATTAAACTTAATTTCCCTCCTAGTATTTAAAAAAAAAAAGGCAGACATTAACCTCAAAATCAATAGCTTATCTTTGGCGTGGGCAAGAGCATTGTAGTAAGACATGGAAAAATGCAGGGATGCCCCTATGTGGCAAAAAATTCCAAGGATAGAAATTCCCCCACCCTACTCATGTCAAATCCTGTGACATTCTTCATTTTTGGTGACTCCTAAAGAAACGTTAAAATTGAAACCTGACCTGTGAAGCTCTCTAAACTTAGCAACAGAGAATAACTGATAGCATAGCTCAATGGACAGAGTGCAGTCTGATACTATAAACAGAGGTTTCTACCATTGCCACCATTATGTGGGATTCTTGTGGGGAATCCCCAGGAGATCAGAGGAAACTTATATCATAACTTCAGTCATTTATGCTTAGTTTTTGACAACTAGTCATACCTTTTTTTACTCATTGCTTCATAACTTGTCAAAGGAAAGGATGCAAATAAATGCTTGAGTAATATACACTGTGGAGCCAAAATAAAAATAAATATATAAATAAAAGTAAACCTCTCACTCTTAAAACATGCTTTTCTGCTGACTATCATTTCAAACACAGCAACCTTTTTGCATCATCTGTTCTGTTTTTCAAAATTTTCATCATAAATCAGGGTTAGGGTTGGTACTCAAGTTTTTGCCAAATACTTTTAAAAAAATTACCTCTCCTTTATAGTTTTTTTCCTTCCATTGTTTTAGCTACCCAGGCTATTTTATAATGCATATTGTTATGACTGTTTTTTGAAAAACAACATTGTTAGACACAGTTTGAAATCAACTGCTACTTAAGATAAAACATAGAGTAAAACATAATTTTATAGATAAGTTTTTGGTCTGCTCATTCTGCTGAACAAAAAGGTATAACAAATTTCTCTAAAGGTGGGAAACCCAACTGATATCTGCCATTATGCTCGCTTTGACACTGATAAAAGTAGCAGTCAAAAAAGTTAAGTTGACAAAAAAATATTTAGAAATACCCTAACTGACAGTACAGGTCCCCCCCCCCTCTCTCTATATATATACACATATATATAGCTTATAGCTTATATATATATAGCTATATATTGATTACATATATGTAAAGCATATTTACATATATGTAATCAAATAAATAATGGCAATAACGTAACACCATTTCAAAAATTCAAAGATTTTTCAAGCTCAAAAAGATGTATTTAAACTCTAAACTTTTCAGTTAACACCATTAGAAAGGCCACTCTGTGCCCACCTATTTTTTTTACTTTTGGGTTTTCACCATGCAGTTGATAAGGGAAAAACGTTACATGATTAATAGGAAACAATAAGATGTTCCTACAAGAACACCTTTACTTGCCCACTCACATTTGTCAGCTATACACTATAAATTTGCAAGCTGTACGGGAGGCCACCACAAGCCACTGATCAACAGCAATATTGCACATCTTCACAGGATAACTGCAATCAAGCTCTACAAAGGATAAAATGGAGCAGTGTTTTAGAATTGCCTTCTGCATGATGTTTCTTCTCACAGGATATCTTCAAGCGCAACCTGTCCGAGAGTGCAAGACTATTCACACTAATGACCTGGATTTAGAAGATCTGAAAGAGCATTCATGTGTAAGTTACCTCATTATAAAAGCAACACATTCTGCCAAACATTTGGCTGATTAAAAATTGTTAAAAAACAACAAAAAAAAAAAGACTGAGATCAGGTGTTACAGTCCAGGCTCTAGCTGAAAGTGAATGGTAAAACATTGTTTTTTTCTCCAATTGCAGAATGGAATGATGAACTTCACTTCTCCATCCATGGGAATAAAAACGAAGGTAAGAAATCACTGCAGAGCATGTTCAAGTTTTCATGAAGGACCTTCTTTTGCATTCTCTTCTTTCTTTTGAGAGACTGCACTCATAAGCTTTTGTTCAAAATCCTTGTGTCAGTTATTCTGACAGTAAATATAACTATAACACCAACACCTCCAATATTAATGGTAACATCAATTTTCTTCTATTCAACTAATTTGTTAAACTTTGATACTAGGACTATGAACTAAAGGACTGCTGTTTCTTTATTAGGAATGTTATGTTGCAGCCCTGCGGCTCTTCATAAAAGGGATGCAAGAAGCAAACTGTACCAGAGAAGACACAAACTATTACATTAACAATACAAAGGATGCTCTTGAACAACAACCCTGCCTTAACATGGTGAGTATTGAAATATAAGCTATTTTGCTCAAATTCCTCATTATAATCCATGATTTGATGCTAAACAAGCCTTCTCTCTTCAGGAAACAACAGAGTGCAATTTTTCCATGAATGTCCATGAGAACTTTGGGCAATTTGTGAGAAAGATCGAGGACTTTGTTCATGAGTGGAATTCCTTCCATTCCCAGAAACCGTGATTCAACACTGGCCCTTGAGTTGCCAACTTTAATTTATTGTTATTTATTATAAATTATTATTTTAAATTTTGTTTTTACTAACAGTTTTGAAACACTGCAGTTTACTGCTTTGAAGTTCTCAATTATTTATACTATTTATTTATTATGTAATTGATGTTTGTGAAATTTTGCCAATAAAGTGTGAAGGATTTCAACTGCTTTTCATGTTTTTTTTCTCCTGAGGTATTAATGCATTTGCTCATGTGATGCATTTCAGTATCATTATAGTCTCAAAACAGAGAAAAAAGCTGATCATATCTTATAGCCAGAAAATGAAAAAACAAATAACTTTGTTACTTATCAGAGTTTTAAAAAAGGTTTCAAATAGCTCCCTTTTCACATGCACAAAGGCAGCTGATATGAAAAACAAACACCTTTATCAACTTGTGTAACTCATCTACTAGACTTGAGACTATAACAAGGGTAGCATACTAATGTACAACAACTGGTGAAATATCTGAGATTTTATTATGGGGAAACAAACTGTCTTATATCAAAACCACACAGGTTTCCCTTCACATCAGTTCCTTCCTCTCAACCAAGTAGTTGCAGTTGCCTTGATTAAACTGCACTGTAACCCATGGGCAACAGATCAGAAATGTGAGATCATTTTACCATTTAAAATGAGAAATTTCTGTGATTAGGTTTACATCAAGAAAGCCAATTATCTCATGTAGAAAAACATTTTTTTTTGTCATCTAATTTGAATTTTGCAATCTCTAAATAGATCTATTGTGTCACTTCACTGACAGACAATGGATAACTTATTTGTCGCCTTGCAATAATTCCAATGTTTGTGCAGGAAAGAGTCACAAGGGGGCGTCCTTTCATATCTTATACCATTGTCTCTGTGTGTCTTCAAAGTAATTTTGTAGACTGATGATGTAGCTGTGGTCATTTAACTTCTTGCCATGAGAAGTCTAACAGATTAGGCAGTTCAAAAAGCAAAAATGATGAATGGCCTCTGAGTATTCCAATTTTTTTCCCAAATTAAGCTCACTTTGGTTATTTTTAAGGTTTTATTCACAAGGATACTTGAATTTTATTGGTCATTATACAACAGGTTGCATAATGAAATTAAAGTGATTTAGAGTGTAGTGACCTGCATTCAGTGGTAGTGAATGCCGCAGGGAAAAAAAAGACAAGGTAGAGGCAGTGGGAATACACTGACACCTGAGCAGAAAAGGGCAATGTGGAAATATAGAGTAAAAAATGATACAACAGCAATAGATTACAAGTACAAATTGAAACTAACACACCAATAAAGTCATGACGATCCACCACAACCTCTTAAATTTCAAGATGCACTTGAACTTTCAGGACGTAAGTACAACATGGCCAAGATGCAAACAAAGAGGTGCAAAGAGCTACTTTCAACACTGGCCTTTCAATAAATTTTAATAATTGTGTCAAATTTTATACTTACATTACTGGATAAAACACATCACAATTTTTATATCAAAACAAACTTGATACATATACAAATACTATTTTAATAAAGATATCTGTTTCAAAAAAACATCAGTTATTTTAGCTGTTTTTTTTATTTCTTATTGTGAAAATTCTCTTTTGCAAAGCATAATAAAAGCACTTCTACTAAACTGTGATCAAAGCGGAGTTAAAAACAAGTTTAGCAAAAAAAAACCTGAACAAAAAATAAAACTCAATTCATGCTGAACATGAGGGCCCATCATTCAGTCATTATCTTTGCACATTAGGCAAAAATTTTTTCAATTGTTTTTTCAGTGAGCTAAACCTTACATTATTGTGAATCATGGAGACAGAGTTGAAAATGTTGTGGCTGTTTCACGTATTTTTTTATATGAAAAAAGTATCAAGTATCAGTTTATGACAAATATTTGCCCAACAGAACAGTGAGAGAAAGAAAAACCCTCTGCACCACAAACTAGGGACGGCCAACCTACTTTCATAAGAACTTGAACTTACATGCTGCGCTACAATTGGCCACTTCAGGGATTTTACCATGCTGAAGTAGCATCATGTGAAAAAAAAAATTCCAAGAGTCATCTAGAGGAAAAACAATGCTGTACACATTAGGTGATACACAACCTATTCTGCCCACCCTTTCCACCCCACAGCTCTATAAATTCAATACAGCACAGAGGTTAGGTAAACCAAAGCAACACTTTCACTGAGCAACTTGCATATTACACTGACAAGCCTTTAAGCTAAAAATGGAGCACTTTATTAGGACTGCCTTTTGGATTGTTACTCTCTCTGGTTGTCTTCAAGCAATGCCTCTACCCATAGAGGATTTCAGCATTGATTTAATGAGGCAGCATGTCACATGTGTAAGTAATTTTAAACCAATCTTTTTTTCCTGTTAATTTTCAAAGTTTCTGCCCTCTGCTAAACAGTCAAATGTTTCCTTTTGTCCAAACAGCCAGAAAATTCAACATTCTACACGCCAACTGAAGTGACGGTAAATGTTCATTTTTATACTGTTAAGTTCTAGATTTACAGTTGATGGTGGTAATAATGATGAGTTTAAAATGAATAATAAGTCATGTCAGAAATAAAAGTCATGCTGAGTACTCTCCAGCATCAAAGAAGCTCCAGGGTTTAGTTGAGCTTTTATAAACCACATGTGAAGGTTCTCTAGTACAGGAAATGAGCTTGTCAAGTGTTGGTTCTTCACACAGCTGCAACAGCTTCTATTTGCTGACTTCTCAGTGTTCAGCCACAACCCTACATCAGTCAGGGCAGTGAGAGGAGGATAAAACATCATTATCTCTCGCACACAGGCAAACTGCATGACTGCAGCACTGGATTGCTTTATGACAGAGCTCAGAGGAACTGTTAAAGAGGAATGTGAAGACCTCCTGAAATACATAGACCAAGCTGTCCAATCCTATGAATTTTGGATCAAAAGAGGATCGGACAACAAAGAAGGAAATGTAAGGGTTTTTGTTTTCACTCTGTGTTAACATATCAAGTGCTGGTGATTAAGAAAATGTGACTATGAAAAGAAAAATGTTCAAATGGACTTAACTGACTTTCAATATTCTTCCTTAGGCACTAAAAAATTCCAGGGAATGTGTCTGTGAGAGCTGGTCTCCAGCTCCTTTCACTAAGTTTCTGGAAGAAATGGAATATCTACTTCAGAGGACAAACAATGAAGCCTCAACTTAAAAAAGAGGTTTCAGTCTGATGCGACTGGAGGAACCTTTGTGCCATGGCTGCCCCATCAGCTGTCTTGTACAACACTGCAGGCCATATAAAGCAGCTATCATGGACAGCAGAGAATGGCCAACTTAACTTCATCTAATATGGAAAGAAATGACCAACCACTGTAAGGAAAACATCATAACAGTTAATGTGATCATATAACATGTACACATTTTAAATGGAGGGGTATCAGGTGTATGGGTTTTTGATGATGCTGTGATTGTGAAAATTGTTCTAAAATATTTGTTGTTTTTAACCATGTCCTTGCAAATTGGACATAGGAAAACTAATCCTGTATGTATTTTTAAATTATTTTTATAACACATTTACATATTGTATATTATATTAATATGCAATTATGATTATATATTTTTTTCTGTAACTTTCACAGGAAAATGTGAAGTAAATTCAAAGGTTCTCAGTTAATAAGTGATTTTTATTTTTTAGCGATGTACTCTTATAAAGTTCTGAACTTCTATTTATATATTTATGATTTATTTAATATGCTGTATGTTGGTGCTTTAAACCTGAAATGATAACTTAATAAATGTCAATGTTTAACTTAAAGACTTTGTGTTGTCATTAAAATCAAGTTCTTATTATGCAAAATAAGCTGACAAGGGAAAGCTTGACAATGTTCTAATATTATTACAAACATCAACAAAAGACTGTTAGTTAAGCTCTTGTTTGCTGTTTGGTGGAGGTTTTTACTAAATAAAAACACTTTTTGGACTAATATTATCTGTTTTGGATTTATCTACTGATTAAAAACAAAAGATAAAAACTGTCTCAGAGCAAGATTCTCTACACAGCGTTTGCAGTAATGCAAATAATGTGGGAGAGGAATTGGCATGTGGGAGGCTTAGTTTCTTAAACGTTTCGGGACAATTTTACTCGTCTACCCAGAAGAGTTTTATGTATGGAAAATCAAGTCATAGCAAAGTTACAGGCAGGTTATTTTGGGAACAAATACAGATTCTGTGCAGTCCCAGTCTCCTAATCATGCCACAGTAAATTCTACTCTACTGTTAGTCTGTGTTAGCAGATTAGCTGTTTTTTCTTGGTTATTTTAGTAGCTTGATAGCAAATACTTTTTTGTACAATAAAAACAGCTGCAACACACTAGCTGTGTAAGCAGTGTGTGTTTGTCACACAACTTTTTGGCAAGCGTGTTCATAGATTAGAGGAGCCACAAAGCATGAGAGGCACAACCCACATGTGGATACAATGGTGTGTCATTTAAAGATATGGGGTCTCACATATTTTAAACTTGTGACAAGCATGACAAAAAGTAGACAGTGAAAATGATCTGTTTATAGTCATACTGACATCATACCTACAATATTACACCTTTCACTACAGTTTCAATATCTATACCTATGGAGCATGTAACAGACATGAAACAAAAATTAAAGCAAAAAAAAAATCCAGTAAAGGGCAATTATTCCCCCTCCCA
Organism: Acanthurus leucopareius; assembly: GCA_029814765.1. Lineage (NCBI taxonomy): Eukaryota > Metazoa > Chordata > Actinopteri > Acanthuriformes > Acanthuridae > Acanthurus > Acanthurus leucopareius. Next base: position 22,610,660 of record JAQMCX010000058.1, on the reverse strand, counting down.
CCATATCTAGAGAGAGGTTAATTAGGCCACAATAAGTAAGATGATCTTTTTGAAAAAAAAGGAAGCTGTGCTGCTTGTGCACAGTGTTAAGGGCAGCAGAATTTGCCCATTCATCCTTGAGTTCATTGAGTCCCAGGAGACGTTTGTGCCAAATTCAAAGAAATTTCTTCAAGGTCGTCCAAGAATATCTAGTTGACCAGAATAGGATGGATGAACCTACAGTACATGTGTACAGATGGACAACCAAAATATGCAGTGCCTCTGTCACATATGTCACCAAAAAGAATGGATAAAAATATATTTTTTTTAATATTAAAAAATGTGGCTCTGTTATATGGTTTACTATAAAACTGGTGTCATTAACAAAAAAATGTAAAGCTCTGGGCTGATACTCCTTGTCCTTTTAAATGGGACCTTTCCATATTCAAAAGTTTTCTCTGCCCAATATCCATCTTTTAAGAAGGTATTTTGTGCCCTGTAATGTTATTTTCTTTTAGCCATAGGCACATTTAAATAATTAGTTCTCCATTCAATTTAAATATTCAACTTGTCAGATTGTACATACAAAATGGCCCATGGAGTTTCGAATCCAGCCACAATTTACAAGAATACAGCACTTCTTACCCCTCCCTCTGCACAGCATCTCAGCATAGGTGCTGCAGCTCAGGTCTTAAATGCTTTCACTTTGTAAACCACATCAAGAGAGTTGCATATCCTGTTTATCTCTAAACCTACTAGTATCACCTCAGTGACTGATGCCAAAAAAAGAGAAAAAAATAGCAGGGCCCTTTTTTGGGTTGTGCTGCTTCTATTCAATCTCCTACTGTTTGGGATAGTTCAATAAGTAACTAAAATCAATTTTGTTATATACTCTATATCAGAATAACAATTCAAGGTTAGTTTCTCTGACCAAAATAAAATCTCCCACATAAAAATTAGAAACAAAGGTTATTTTTTTAACATACTTTTAGTGATAACATGGAAACTTCTATAAGCGAAACAAATTTCAGCAACACAAGAATACATTGGAAGGTAGCATTAAGTTACTTAAAAAACATTCTGAATCCGCAGTTCACAGTTCTAAAATACCTCGCTATTGTACTGTAAGGTTAACTACAAGTTGGTTGCCCAGTGTTTGACCCAAACTAAAGGATTTCTTTATGTTTGAGAGAGTTCCTACATCAGATATTGACAGGGCGACCATCAATATCTTATTGTTCACAGTTTTTTTGCACAATGAAAAGCAACAAAAAGAATTAACAAAACAAATTATTTACAACATGTGCTAGCTGCAGGAGGAAGGAGGGCAGTTTATATGCCCCATCTTACAAAAGACGACCTTTAGTATAGAATGCATCAAGCCAAATCTAAAAAAGGTTTCCTCTCTGTATCATCATTTTAAGTCGGTCGCAAGATGAACACAACCATCTCCTCAAGATAATCAGACACAAAAACATCAAAGACATCATGTGCATCTGTAGCAGAATGCAATTAAAGTTATAAATATTCTAATAAAAGTGATCTGCACTTAACCATTTTACTACATTGCATAACTGACATAAAGCTACAAACAGTGAAAGGTGCTACCAAGGTTTGGTGCACAGAATTACACTTTACAATCACACTTTGTGCTGCATAATGTGACATCTTAAAAGGAGGCAAATAATATAAAAACCTTGAGTTGTACATACAACTGAAAGACTTGATCCTCAGACACAATTCCCTCATTGCAATGGTTATTCCCTTTGTTGGCCCAGCCAGTAGGATGTAAATATACCACTCCATTCACAAGACTGCCTAACACTTAAGAGTAAATGACTCACTGCACCAAAAACACAGGAAACCCAAGCATTTCCTGTATGCGTATGAGGCAAGTCAACAGTTTGCATCAACACGTAGGGTCAATATGTTTGAAAATGTTGACAAGAAGCCAGATCTCTGCACAATACAGTCTGTGTCCCTGAAAATGTGGGGAAATCAGCTATTTTAAATCATCAAATACTGGTTAAGGCTTTAGGCATGTAAAGCCAGCCACTTTATGTGTAGATCAACAACTACTCATCTTAAATCAGTATTCCATAATGCAGTATTACTTTGATAAAGCAACTCACAGCAGGAAGTGCCATTTTAAATATAGCAGCCTGTTGTGCCAACAAAGTTCAAGCTGGTCATAGCTGTTCTTTAGCTTCTTTAAATCTTTAGCTTTCCTAGGCAGGACACGTCACATCTTACTAGTTGCTGTCATGGCAGAGCCATGGTGGGGACTAATGTTAGGAGAGCAAGGGCAATTTTTTCTTTGAAAGGAAGCACCTTCTTTCTATTATGAAAGTCTACTGCAGGCTTTACTTTCTGCAGCAAAGATTTGATAATGGCTGAATTCATGAAGTCATAGCTCATGTAGAGATAGTGCAACAAATTACAACATTAATTAGAAATTACTTTTGATTTTTCACTCAAACTAACGACCAAATTTCTGTTTAGCAGGTGCAAAAGGCATTTACATACTGTAACTTAAAAAGTGCTGACACAGTACCAAAACGGTCCTTATTTAAACAAGCACTTGTAATTTCATCATTGCAACCTGTTTTCATTTTGCATAGATTTTTTCCCCCAATAAATATCATGTTAAATGTTGAAATTATCATCCATTAATTGAAAATTCTTATTTTCTATTATGTATAAGTTATAATGAAACAGATCCAGTTGTGAGAAACCAAATTGCGTCATCACCCTAACAAACCCTGGTTGTTGGGTTGTGATCAAGGGACAAACTCCCCACTTCCACATTGAAGCCAACCAGGAAGTACAAAAACTTGCAGTTCCTCGACTGACCACTTGAGGCTCCAAAAGGGAGCAAATTCCCATTGGAGCCCA
>JAQMCX010000058.1:22559321-22605627 GCA_029814765.1 Acanthurus leucopareius | reverse complement strand
TTTCCTTTCATATGCTTCTACAACTGCAGCCTCCCACGGAACAGTCAGCTCTATGAAGTAGACTCTCATTCTACTCCAAGACCACAAAACTATATCAGGCCTCAGATTTGTGCTGGCTATTTCCTGGGGAACAACAAGCTTTCCTCCTAAATCTACCGGTATAATGACAAGGGTAGAAAACCTTTACCTTTAGAGTGTGTCTAAAGGTAAAGGTTTTGATCCCTTTTGCATTTTAACTAAATAAATAAATACTGCAAACAAGCATCTGAGTTTAGATTGATTTATTTTATTGATTTAAATCCTTGCATGAGCCTTGGCTTACCAAGGCTCAAATTATGAACTGTAGTTTACAGCATCAGGTGTTAAATGAAATTACAGCATAATCACCAAAACGTAATTTTTTCCCACAAGAGCAGAAAATTAAGTGACATATTGATTTTGATGACATTTAAGAACTTTAACTCAACTAACTTTTCAGAAAGCTTGGGGCTTACATTGTACATGGTTATTTTCCATTACAGACAAGAGCAACAAACATTATTTGAAATACTTGACCAATGTAAATACTGCATTTTTTCTTCAGCTACCTTGTCAAAACCCTGAATTGAACTCTAACACTAGCTCATTGCTTTACAAAAATGTGTATTTATACAAATGTTTGGTATGTGTATGACCCTGAGGCTCAATACTCAAAGAAGGTTCCTAAACACAAAACTATCCCTACATAGAAACCACAACAGAAACTTCTTAATGCCAGCACAATGAAATTCGGGTGATGCTTTAAGCTTTTAATTTAGTTTTAAACATTTTACAACTGCTTACTTGAACATATTGAATGCAGGTTTTTTCGTGCAAAGTGAAGCTTAAATTACATGCTAAAATTATCACTAACTGAAAGCTTGACCAACCAAGACCCAAAGCCCTGCTGCAACAGGTACGCCCTCAGCACACTCTTGGCCTCCTGGTATGGCTTCGCCATCCTCTTCAATGAAAAAAATGACAACAGAAGAAGTATGAATAATAATAACCACCCTAAAAAAGAACTTTTCTAAAGATACTGAGATTACCTTGGCTTCTCTGTAGGAGCTTGTGGCCAGCAGGTCCTGTCTTTGGGCCTCTTTGGCCACCAATTTGAAGCGGTGCAGCATTGCTGCTTTGCACAGACGGCTTGCCAGAGCTGAACCACTCTTAAAGGGAGATCTACAAGAGAATCGTTGTAAAGAAATAACATAGTAAACCCCTGCACAGCTGTACAGCTAAACTTAACCAGCCCATTAGGTTGCCTTGTTTTAATGTGAAATGATTGTTATCCACTTAAACAGTCCACAGTAATTTTTTTATGAATGCAATCAACAGCAAGTCCTGAAGTGCTATTACTCATTTTTGATCCTTTAAAAAAAAAAAAAGGCTAACAGCTTGACAACACACAAGCACTACACCGACATTGACTAGTTGCTGGGAAATGTGTCTTGCAGAATTGCTTGATCTCAATATAACACCTAACATTCAGCTAAGAAAAGTTATCCTTACTCTTCTACTGTCTTGCCCTGAAGGCCATCCACAACCTCCAAGGAGCTGTCTCCTTCACTCCAGTTGATACCATAGGTCAGCTGCCCACTGTCAGTGTTGTTGGTTGCCGCAGAAGGCACCAGGCTGATGTGGGGCCTTATCATGCAGTAGAACATGGGCAGCTGAGAGGTAATCCCCTCCACACGCTGGCACACAGAGATCTCCATGCCACGAATATCACTGCACTCAGAGTCACCTGTAGGATATAATATATTTAAAGTCGATGAAAAATAAGAAACCTTAGTATATGTTTACCAGGATTACCTTTGGATTATGGAGTCAGCTAATTTTATATTCTTGTTTGACAATGCTGGTGCCATGCCTCTTTTTCTATCAAGGCCTTTTCTGATTCATGCCTTGTGCCAGGTACTTATTATATGCTCTGAGTAGAGACCTGCACAAATATTTTCCTACCATGGTATCAGTCTTTGAACAGGCTTTATTACACCCGCATGGTCAGAGTTTAGAAAAAAATAAGAAGAACAGAACTGGGCTTAACTATCGTCCTTACATGCCCTTGCAAAAAAGTCTCATATTCCCAGTTTGAGGAGTGTAGTTGAACTTGTTGGCTTACCAATGAGGATGCTCTGAACATAAATGGGCTCAATAAAGTGGCTGAGCAAGGCTCCCTGGTATCCTAGCACCTGCCACTGAGTGAGTTTGTCTGTGGCAGACATGCTGACCACTTTGGAAGCAGAGTGATCAAAGGCTGATGAGAAAACTGAGAACACCTTTAAAGGATGCAATTGTTTAGTTAGTTTAGCACTGGAAGTAGTGTTTCAATTACAATTGATTTTATGATTCCATTATGCATTGAAAAAAAAAAAAAATTTCATTTTTTTGTATATATCGTACAAATAAAAATCAAAATCACCTTGCCCTCCACTGACAGGTGTAGGCTAATCTCGTTGTTCACTTGCCAAGCCGAAATGGAGAGTGGGTTCAGGCGCCTGAGAACAGAACACAGAGCTTACACATATGGTTGAGAGGAGAACAACAAAGCATGCTTGAGGAAGGATTGTATGCCAGTGGCCACATGGGTAGTTTACTACTGTATATAAAAAGTGCTAATATCACTCCAGTCACAATTTTTCTTACCCAAGACCACCGCATCACCTGATTTCTATACCTCCTAAGAAATAGCAGTGAAACCCTCCAAAGGCTGACGCTGATAATAACACTCACATCTTGGAAGGGATCTGAGCCGCACCCTTTGGCAGCTGGTTCACATAGAGGTGGAGGCTGATGCCACTCTTCAGATTTAAGAGGCCACTGCTGCTGTTCTGCTGGAAGACCGACTTCTCCCTCAGATTGGCTGTTTTGCTAAAGAACATCAGCAGGTGCCGGTACAGAAACCTGACAGTAGAGCATTAAAATGACCATTAGTTTACATTTGAAATATGAAAAGTGGGGTTTGAGCATTCAAAAGTGAAGACGTTCTCCTCCTGGAGAAAAGATTATCATGTTATCTGTTGTGATTGAGCCAAGAAAAACCAAGTCAATGCAATGTGAATCATCTGCAAAAAAAAAACAAATTTCACACACTCTACACCTGAAACATTCCTGTTCCTGTAAGATCACTGTACTAAACCATATCAAATTTAAAACACTATTTTCCCTACGAAAATCTGAGAAGCGGTTACCTTGAACTTCAGAGGCTTTTTACTCTATTTCCTTGTTTTCAGGCTTCTTCAAGTTATGTATGTGGTTCAAAACATTAACCATAGCTGTTTAAGTTTTTAATGGCTTGCTATCTGAGGTAACCTTTTTCTACACCACAGAAACACAAAACTATGTTACAATAGTGATAACTTAAAATCATCAAAATTTAAGTTGAAAGAAACATAGATTGGTAAATTCATCTGTTTTGTTAAATAATTGCATATTAGTGGCTATTAGCAATGTACAAATTACAGACAGCCTTAAAACTGTTTGTAATAAATCTTTAAGGTTTGTTTAACAGCATAATGGTCACCTTTGGGATATTTTTCCTCGTTGGTGAAATACATTTTCCAGTTAGAATAATAACAACAAGACTTCTCCACAAGATATGTAAAATACATAGGCTTGATTAGGATTTGTAGATTTCAAAATTGAACATCATGGCACTCAAACTAACAAGGCAATTTGTTAACGTGTAATCTCAGAGTATTGGGGAAATGCGAATGAAACAACAGGAAATGTAACCACACTCAGAGTCATTTTCAGAGAGATTTGTAGGCCATTGAGGTCATTACGTGTCTACCTACACTCACCGACAAAAAGGTACAAGTGTAAAAAATATGTCATCTGTGTGACTACATTTTACAGCATATGTTTGAGGATGTATAAACTGGTGTGTAAGGGATCATGAAAAACAAGTTTCTCATTACTTGTAGGAAAAGCGAAAAACCGTCTAGAAATCCTATCATTTATTTTGATTTTTAAAACAAATTCTGTATCCTCTTTACTTTAAACACTAAGCAACCATCATTGCCTTACATGAAAGAATAACAGTTTTACAGAATAAATTACAAAGGGTCATATTTCCAACTTACCTCATAAGTGATCTCCTTGCAGTTACCACTGCATGTGAATCGTGCACAATCCGCCCATTAGAGGAGGCAGTCTCTTCGGTATTGAAGCTCCCAGTACCAAAAGCAACCACTTCACATCCACTAGCTGGAGGGAGACAGAAGTTTTTACTGAGGTAAAAACAGCCTTCTAAGCTCGCAAACACTCAACTGTTGAGCAGACTGTAACAACTAAGATTATTTGTAGGCATTTTGTTGAAGTGAGGTATCGATCAATAAGAATGAAATTTCAGATAAATCTACCTGTTGTAAAAAATGTTGACCAAATCAGACTTCAGACCATAATGAAACCCCAGATTTTCTCCTTCCGATTGATCACTTACAAGTTTGAATGATAAATGCTGCTGCAGTGCCTGCACAAGCAGAGAACTCTGGATGGCTGTTCATCAGTTTAGTGAGCTGATCCCTGACAGCATGTGGAATCTGAAGGTTGAAGGAGTTCTTCCATTCTGAAAACAGAGACAATAAAGGAAAAACTAACAAATATAACTGTTTTTTTTTTTTTTAAATAATATTTTTGGGGCTTTTTCGCCTTTATTGACAGGAAACAGGGAGAGAGAAGTGGGGTAGTGACATGCAGCAAATGGTCGGAGACAGAGTTGAACTCGCGACCACTGCGTGGAGGACTGAGCCTTCCATACATGGGCCGCCTGCGCAACCGACTGAGCTAAACGGCGGCCTGTGTAACCGTTTTTAAACTGATCTCATCGCTAATACGGTGAACAAGAAAGTTATATATAAAGATGTGTATATTCTGCACTAGCATGTATTTGTGCATCATTACCTGCCCTCTCCCTTTTTTGTTCCATACACCTATTTATAACAGATTTTTTTTGCTGTTTTGGCTGTATTTCCAAGCTTAGGGTTTGAAATCAAAAAGATTTTTAAATAAGTCATGAATAAACTTGCAACGTGACGTTTCTGTGTAGTGCCACATGACTCGGTCTTTCTGATTAAAAAGATTCAAATTTTTATTCTACATTCATACTATGCCGTCAGAGATAGACTTAGAGTGTCATATGGAAATCCATAATTACCGCGACAGGCTTTATAAGGATGGATGTCAGAGATGGAGGACTGCTCTTTAACTGGCAAGGGCGGAGGGACACCTGAGGTAAAAAAAAACAAAAAAACAAACAAAACAGATATTGAAGTCAGTGATGATCCACCTAATTTGTAAAACAGGCTCAACGGGTTTATTCTTTGTCTACATCTCTTTCCTTTTTTAATTTCCATTGTAACTGGTAGCAAGGCAAAGTCATACAAGAGCATGTTCTCAGCCATGCTTCCTTGTGTAAGTAAATGTTACTTAAATTAGTTCCACTTTCTAAATCTAGTTTGTTCCCAGTAATCAAATTTTCTTTAAGTTGTGATTTTAGGTCTTTAAGAACATTTCAAATGTGCACTCTTATTTACTTCCTCAAATAAATTTCCTGTTTTTTTGGGATTTCACTGTCACCAAAGTATGAACATAACAAGAAACCTCCTTCATGGAGGATGTTAAAATGTGTTACCAATTTTTCTCTTCTTTCACTAAGATAACCAATATCCTAAATAGTATATCTTCCCTAGAGGAGACTAAGAGTAAGTTTTACTTTTGCTCACCACAACACAATAACGTGCTGCGTCACCAGCATTAATAAACTTAACCAGCACTGTCTGCTGTGTAAACAAAAACAAAACAACATAACAACCTAACCCGATGCTTCAGGGAGGACAGAGTTCAAATTTTCCAAAGTGGGCAAGAGATCCTCCAACGCAAGCACCGCTGCTTTGAGCCGAGCCTCCTTCTTGGTTATTCCCATGCCTGTCTTGTACTCCACCCCATCAATCACAGCACAAAAGGCAAAATAAAGGCCTGGTATGTTCCCTGGGGAGACAAAAGTTTGGAATTTGATTGGAGACAAATCATCAACTCTGGCTGTATTTTTTTTTTTTTTTTAATCAGCTGCTGTGTGGCGTAAGCAGTCAGATTTTGGTAGTGAACAGAGGAGCTGTGAGTCTACAGGTTTTCACCTTAACCAAAAATTAGAAAAGCTGATTCCACTGATCTCATAGATGCAGTATTAATCAATAAAATACCTGGCAAATTCATCAATAATGAAGAGAATTGTTTGTTCTGGTTCTAAAACAGAGTAGTCTGAATTACTGTAATAATAAATTAATTTGATTAAATTTAAATTTATAAATTTAACTATAGCCTTCCATGAATTACTAACAGTAGTCATGTTCTCTGAAGTGAATTTGAACGCAAAGAGACATTCTGAGGAGCTTTACCTGTGGTCACTGTCTCCTTCAGTTCTAAGTGGAACTGCAAAGTCTGGGCAAGCTGATGGAGCAAAGACACGCCGTTCACTTCCCCTTGCCTGTATCTTTCAATCAATGTTTTAGGTGGAACTTTGGATTTGAAGGCAGGACCTTGGTTGTTGAAATAAGAAAAGTATAGAGTTAGTTAACATCTTACACCTGTAACTTTACAAATTTCTCCATTTGCAAATTTCCCCATTGTGGGACGAATAAAGGATTATCTTTTTTTATCTTATCTTATTTGACTGTAGCAGAAAAACACACTCCCTGTGACAGAATCTAGACCTCACAAGGAATAAAAGTAGTCTGGAAGTTGTTATCTGGATAAGTAATTAAATAAATTATCACTGGAAACAGATATTGCTAGTATAGAGATATAGGTATAAATTCAAGCAAATCACATTGTGAAACTTGGATGTACCTCTCTTGTGAGGATTACTGGAGGTAGACATTGGTTCATTGGATTCAGTCTGCTCCGACATCGGAGACAGATTTTTCCTGAGGATCTGGGCAAAAGAAGCTCCTCTGGAACCTCTAGTTTGAGCCGATCCAAACATCCTCCAAACAATACTGAAATGACCAGTTTCCAAGATTGAAATGATACTGCTAAACACAGACATGTTGACTAGCCTGACAACTCACAAACAAATGGTTCAAGAGCATCATTTGACTAGCCTTAGAGTAACCAGCTTAGCCTGTCTGCAAGTGATGTACCTATTATATATTCAAAGTACTTGTAACAATACCAATATTATTGTTTTGGACGTTAATTTAACGTCTAATATCAAACGTAAGCTGCTAGCTAATACCCAATAAAGTCAGAGTTAAGGTTAGCTTAAACAGTTCATTTAGCTACCTTTTACTCGTGGTTGCATAGGCCGTTTGGAGTTAACATTAGCTTAGTTAGTATTTTAGCTCTAAACCATGCCTAATGTATAACGTTACCACACGATTATTAAGTTCAAAGCAACATAACATATAACGTTTACTTCGTGCGGGTATTACAAGTCATGATAAAATTAACATATAGCCTATAAAACAGACTTTCCACACTCACCAAGCCAAAAATCACTGCTACTCAAAGTGTTGGTCAAACCTCAGCCGGGTCCGATGGAGTCTGACCGTCCAGTTGGAGCCGTTGGAACGTGGGCGTGTCTAACGCACGTGCGCTTATGTTTGAATGATTGCAGCTCTGCGTAGCAACAGACGACGACGAATAGCAGTGTTTAAAAAAAAAAATCAAAGCTGTATTATGTTGTACATTTAGCGACAAATTCTCTTAAATTAACAATACGCTGGATTTCAAGTTGCGCCGATCGCATAATATAGTGTACTACTACTCACCTCTCCTAAATGTGGAGTCTCGCTCCTCAGTTAACGATAACATTAGCTAGCTACAACCCAATCAGTGACGGGAGCTTTGGCCAAGAGTTCCCGCCTTAGTAAACTAACGTTACTCTTTTGATATGTCTCTCCGAAAATTACCATTTTAGTATCAGAATACTTTTAATATGTACGTGTCCAGTTTGTACTTTGCTGGCTCTAGGTCGAAAGAGTCGTAATTACTTACATTCAGGTGTCCAGTTGGAGTGATTAGGGTGGTGCAGGAACTACTTTTTAAACCCGGAAATAAGTTCTTTTGAATTTCCGGTTCCGTTGTTGTTTGAATAGGGGTTTTTGTTCAGATGCTTGGATTAGTCTGTGGTTAACACATGCTTGAGGTACTTACACGTTCTGTGCATCTAGGGCATTCAAAATGTTATTTTAAATGTTATAATTGTTAATTTTATTTTAATTCAGAAGCTTTCACACGTCTGAAAAGGGTAGCTGCTAACACTTGCAGCCAGCTTGTTCTTTTTTGTTTGGCTTTTTTTGAAGCGGGGAGAGGTGTCCAAAGTAGTAACATTGTCATTGTTTAAGAAGAAGAGAAAAAGTGTTAAACACACAGGAAGTCCTCTTGAAAGTTTCATGACACATTCGAAAGTGTATTTCTGATAGGCCTTCTTTTTCTTTGGAAAGTTGGATGCTCTTGCATCTCTGCTTGAAAGAAACAAAAACCAAACTGACTGAGTGTGAACATTATTTCCTGACCTGTTTGCACCTTCGATCAAAGTCTTGTTTTTCTTTTTGGTCTCTGAAACTCTCTAACAACGAAGCTATGTTTTCATTAGGTTTTGCTTTAGTGCAGTGCAGGATGATCAAAAGGGGGCTTCCACTCTCACCTCCCACCCAGTACTCACATTATGACAGTTGTGGTATAGCAGAACGCATGTGCAGCTTCTTTTTCCTCCTTTTGACATACATTTGATGACAAAAGAGATCACACTCGTGCTTTGTCCTAAGACTAAGACAGAAAAAACTTGACTTAAATACCTTTAGTAGAGTAGCTTAAGTTTTGTTTTGGTACTTTCTAATGTTCTGTATGTGACAGCTGTCAAACTTGTGTGTGCAAACAAGGCCTGGTGGGTGTTTGGGGTTTTATGACATCATAAAATAACACAACAGACATTCAACACTTTTTCAAAACCTCAATAGAAATTTGAATGTCAAAAAATTACATATGATTGTGCAGACCCATGTTCTAAAATGGCAATTGCTGGGAAAGTCAACAAATAATTAGGAAATATTCCACTACATAAAGTCCTTAACTCGTCCCTTAGTCACTACAATTTATATAGTGCTAATTAGTGAGCATCAGAGGTGCTGGTTGACAGACTTAGGCTAACTGTTTCTAGTGTTCTAGTGCTAATCTGGCCTCACTGGCTGTAGCTTTATAATTACAATACGATCATAACAGTGGTATTGATCTTCTCTAAGAAGGTACTCAACTAAGCGTACTTAAACTAACCATTGCTCGAAAGGCTGGAGGAAAAATACAGAGTGAAAATAGGTTAAATGAATTTTAATTATTGGGGGGGCAGAGCTTGCTGATGCTATCTTGCTGACCTGAATCATTTCCTTTGTTGTTTTTTTATTCAGATTTGAACTCAAATCCTCCTTTAATTTGTTGCTCTCTCGATGTTGTCTTTATTTGATTGATTTCACATGATGTTTTCACTCCACATGTTAGAAAAAAGTTTGTGTTATTCTTTGAGGTAAATCAAATGCCCTGTCAAGATGGCTTTAGCTATAATTAGTGGTGCTGGATATATAATAATTAGCAATATGGCAGACTCAGAGTATTGCTTTGTGCAGTGGGGTGTGAAGGCTAGCTACCTGTGGTTAAAGGTATGACACTGTCACCCAGTTGTGGGAATTGAAACTTATATTTTAAAGGGTCAATTCAAAAGGCAGGTTGCTTTGATGGTTACAATTCCCCTCTTTAACCATGAATCACTTTCATTGGGAGTAATGATTAGCCATTATAAGAGTTTAAAAATGAAATGGAACAAGCAGCCCACATTCGACGAGAAGTGAAGGTCACAACAGGAACAAATATGGTTTTACACCCCCACAAAGTTTAGGGACAAAGTTTGAACTGACTTCTCTGATCAGTCACACTTGAAAAGGGAAAGGACAAGGTCTGAAATGAGTTTACATGCTCCATCCTCCTGTTAATCTTCCCATGAGCGGCTAAGATAAAGGAAAAAGTTGAGTCACTCGACTTAGAGTTCATGACTTTGACCACAACTCAGTTTTTACATTAATGATGATGGAAGAAAGTCGCTTTGTTCTTTTTTTCTTCTCTTTGCTACTAAAGATCTCTTTAGTTAGTTTATGTTTTACAAGTTTGCAGAGGCAATTTTATAAAAGATAACTTAAGTGCTGTCGTCATTGTCAATATCATTGTCGTCACACTGATAATAGAGTGAAAGAAGAGGGTACCGTACATTTCGATGATAATGATAAAAATAGATTAAAGGGGCGGATAAAAGACTAATTCAACGATATTAATATTCAAGACGTAATTGCAAACGTAAAAGATAAAAAAAATTATCTGCATCTATTGTGGGCTTGTTTGTTCGGCACGGAAAAATCAAAACAGTCTCCATCGGAAGTGAAACTTTCAGCCTTGGAAATATTTGCTGTTGTTAATAACAAAGTGCGCGTTTACACCTTCTCACCAATTTGGAAAAGCTAAACCTGAAAGCCCTAAAAAGGCAGCGGAATTTCCCTCACGGGGTTAGATTTTCAGGACACCGCCGTCACCTACAAACCCAGACAGAATCAAAATTTTCCTTTTTTCTTTTTTTTTTAAATTTAACGTGTATTTGTTTGAAAAGATACAGGCACAAGACTGGAGCATGACATGAGGATGCAAAAGGCTATGACACACAAGATTTTACACCACATGCATGATGCATATGCAGATCAGCCTTTTGTGGTTGGAATTTTATTTTTGCTTCCACCCACGTTAACAAGAATATTTAATAGAGTGATAACAGGCTTTCTGAACCAGAATTTAACACTGTTTGATTTTTTAACTTCACCAAATGTCCTATACAAGTAAAAATATTTTATTTATCAATACAATCCTACTAATCCATGAGACAATTGTATTGTTCACAGTTAAACTGCCACTGATAAACACACAAGTTATTTTGCTTTGAACAGCAGAGGGCAGTGTAAGAATGGAGATGAAACTAAAGTCTATGGCAACAGCTCCAGGTTACACACTTCACACTATATGATTCATTCAAATATTAGGAAGCTCTAAGTGTCAAATACTCATGGTGGTATAATGAAAGACCTCCGTGAGGATGTGAGATAATGAGTCACCAGATGTGAGTATTCTGCTATAAAAATCTCACTTTTTGCAATTATTGTTCACCTCACTAAGGAATGACACATACTAATGAGATTACAGAAAACTCCCTCTGTTTTCTGCTAATTTTCAGTTATTTTTGTATTATCATGTAAAACTGTAAAAAAAAAAGTGAAGATTTAAAATAAAAATAGCAAAATTAGTCTCCAAGAAACAATGTTTGAACTAATTTTCTTACTATATCATCATTTTTTTTTTCAAATATTCATAATTAAAACAGAAACTTCATAGAAAACATTACACTTTGTTTATACTATTCATTTTTATTTGACAATATCCGTTTACTGCATTGTGGACAGCAAATGTGCTTCAAAAGTGCTAATTATGGACCTTCAAGTTTAGGATTTATGATCAGAAATAAAAATCCAGCTTTTTGGGCTCAAGTTATAATGGAAAGATAGGAACATGTCTTTCAAGAAGGATACATACATAATGGGCTATAGTTAGCCACACTAACCGCTTTACTGCACAGAATGCCCCCAGACCATCAGAAACCAGAGCCTAGCACCCCATGGCTAACGCATGTTTGCTCTGACAGCATCCCACCATTGATAAATAACAGCAGCTCTTCTTTAGCCTGCTGGTACAGTCGCGTTCAGCTGCAGCTCTCCAATGCGTCTCCACAGCCAAGATTGAATCTTCCCCATTCATTAGACTAAGTGGATGAGGCTCTCTAATAGGGGCTCCCTTCCCCTCAATAATTGCCGTTGATTGGCGTAAATTAGACCCTAGTTGCCAGACGAGTGATTCTCGACGACGATAATCCGATTCCCAACTCAAACTAATAGGATTTTAACTCTGGCTTTGGCCTAATGTCCGTCTGCAAACCCTGGCTATGGCCCTATGCCCCATCTACTCGACGTCCTCTGGATCATATCTGGGCCAGGCCAGGCCAAGCTGAAGCTGCAGTGGTGTATGGGTTCAGCAGGGTTAGGGGTCAGGTCATCGCCACCTTCCGTCTCATGCTCGCAGTGACTCATCCCCTGCAAGACATTCTTGGCATCAATTGGACATTCATGTGTGTCACTTACATCATGAGGGGAGCATGCATGTGAATGAGACTGGAGTCTGCTGGAGCACAGAGCGGATGTCGGATGTCTTCGGCTGACATGTAGTTCCAGCTCAGGCCTGGATACCGAATGATAAGACCTGTGAAAGCCGTGATTTTGGAGTGAGTGGACATCAATCAAACTTGACAAACAGGCTCTTCGATCTTAGAGGTCTCTGTTATGTTCCAGAGGCAGCTGTCACACTCGTCGTACTGATAGTAACTGCTCCACCCTGGTTTAACACATTAAAAGGCTGCTTCACATCACCAGCTGCATGATGTTAGCCAACTGAATATTTGTGAAACGGTGCATTTTCACACTCTGAACCATTTGAAGTCGTCTCAGCAAGCTAGACATAAAAACAAAATATGAATGAACTTTATGAACAAGTCAAACCAGTCAAATTTTTGCCTCACAAAAAAAAGAAGAGAAATATAAATGAAGAACAACACGCAGTGGCATTAATCACAAACATTCAAATATTTTACCTTATAAGAGCCGACAAAGGGAACCACTGCTTTCTATTTTTTAGTGCTTTGTTGTTTGATGTGACGTGGGATTGAAAAGGAACAGAAACGCCACCCAATTTCAACATCCACCCTCGGTTACCAGTATGACATTTCTCCATGTGACTTCCCAACAACATGAAGACTATAAGAGCAGCACTCGAATGTTCTTTTGTCATTCAGTTGATAAGGGGACGGTGCTACTACTAAGGCCCGAGGACTAATGAATCTCCACTCCATTACGGCTGAATCGGACAGATTGCTCTCCCGGAGAAATGAATTGAGTTTTTTGTATTTGTGAGATCATTCTCCCTCCATTAACTGCTCTTTATCCCGTCTCTTCATCACAGGCAAATCAGGTTAGGCAGCCATGATTAGCTGGGGTGGCCTCCCTTTTTAAAAGGTAATTGGGTTTGGCGGCTCAGCTGATAGTGCCATTAGGACCAATAAAGGCTGGGCTTGGCTCATCGAGTGAAACAGATTCTTCAGCAGCAGATGGCAGACGGAGGGAGAGGGCTCTGATGCATTGAGGCCAAAAACAAAGTTTGTGTAACCAAAGTAGTTTGGGGGCATCCTTTCTAACACAGCCCCCCCCAACACAGTCTCACACACACAGGCACACACACACACACACACACACCTTTACTCAACCAGCTTCATATTTTTATCTTTCAAAAGCACCAATGGCGACATTTTCAAAGGGAGACAATAAAGCTTTTAATATGCCGAACACTGATCACAAAACGATTCAGCCATTAAAATGTCTTTTTTTTCTTTTTAATTGGAATAATTAATCATTCACACAGAAAATTTTAATGGTATACTTGGGGCTATGATGTCACAGAGGACTGAAAAGGGGTAGGACTAATGATATCTGGGAAATCATTTTTCCTCACAACAATGTTGTGTAACACCTTTTCTGTTGCTTTATTAACTCTTCGTTTCTGCAGTTTACATTCGAACCTAGTGGTACGTAGAAACAACAATCAGTGGTTGATAAAGATCAAAGATGTCGAACGAAGACGTGCAGTGTGACCGACGATCGATCCAACCCAACTGTATCATCTCCTGTCATCTGGACTAAAGGAAAGGTGAACTAGCCAATTCCGAGAAATCTTGCAAAGCCCCAGATAGCCTTACTGCATCTGGGGCTTCGTCCTATAGGAAAAGGTGCATTAGTGGTGACAGGAGGGCCGGTGGGGACTGGTGCTGATGGGAGATTTAGACGGCTGGAGGTGGGCTTGTGTATTATGTGGCTGGCCATTGCTGTGACTGTCTCTCTCTTATCTCTCGCACTGAGGGGGTTCAATCCTCACCGCCCCTCTTATCTGCGGGTCAGACTTAGTTTCTCCCCTTTTCCTTCCCGGAATCGTCCCCGGTTTAGCGGACTGGGTCATTGGTCACGTGAAAGGTGACTCTGTTGCCTTTCTTTTTTTTTCCCCTCATTGCATTCAACTGCAAAGTTTGCATAGAAGCCATCTTTTTAGTATCATCTTTAAATCATTTGCGGGATTTGATTTCAAGACATACTGCATTCATAATATGATCAACTGGGTTTCTGTTGACCTTATCAACCTTGAGGATGGTTATTTTTGATTCGCTGTAAAATCAAACAAGCCAAGTCAATGAAAGGCCACTTCCTTTTTTACTTTGTTGATGCATCTTTTTACAGTATGTTTTTTCCAGAGCAGGAGATGAACAAAACCTATAAATATAATGGAAATGCAGTCATCTGTTTTTCTTCCGTGCATCTGTTTCTGTGCCTGCATGCACACGGTGATGTATTGCCAAAGTACAACCAGAGGATTGCAGCACATTTTCACCTGAGAGCTGCACATTTCCAGCCCTCCTAAATAAAACATTGTGTCGCCAGGCGCCGGTAAGTGTCCCTCAATGAGCAGAGGGAGGAAGGGCGAGGGTAAAAAGCGTCCAGGTTAAGTTGTTTGAAAGGCCCCGGGTATTAAGAGGCATTTTACACTTAAGAAGTTGGTTTCGCTGGGTTTTCTGTTTCCCCTCTTATTGATTGATGCTCAACTATCAATGCATAATAGAAAAGCACTCAGAGCAAATGCAGGGTTATGGCCTTGGGAGGGAGTCGGCAGACGAGACTGCAGCACCCCCCCACTCCAATGCCATTATTGGCCCATAAAGGATCCCTCGGGAGGGCCACGGTGTTCAGATCAGCACACACCAAATACCCAATTAAAAAAGGCTTTAAATTCCCTCCTCTTTCCTGGGCGAAAATCAATCTGAATTCAATCTATTCGGCTAGGATTCCGACAGAGCAGGTAATTGCCCATAATCGGTCAGCTAGGTGACAACAGCTTAAAGGGGAGACACTAATACAATCAGGTATTTGCTTTCAACGCCCGTCCTGGGCTCAGGCCTCGGCTGTCGAAAAACAGGTAGAGTGCAGTTTATGTAGCCATCAGCCGGGCTTATAGGGCTTATATAAAGTTACACAAGTCTTCTATTGTGGAGCGCTCGACAGCTGATAAAGAGATTCTGTAAAGTACTGGAGGAATGATACTTCCTAAATGACCCACCATAAAGCTGCAATAAATGTATTCAGCGATCATCTTCGAAAATAGCTTGTCAAGGAACTGGAAATGAAGTAGCTCCCATATTTCTCTATAAAGGGTTCTCATTGTCAACATATATTATTAGCATAATTTGCACACAGTCCTCGCACTCATGTCAGTAAGATCTCAATGAAATTCTACGCTCTCGCTGAGGATGTTGCATACTTAATGGTAGCATTAGATAAGTAAGATAACTAATGGGCGTGTATTACTGTACATAACCCCACCCCACCTGGCTGGATATTTTTCCGTTGCCTAATGCATTTGCTCTCATGCTGCCTTGATGTTTTTGGCTTGGAAGTAGCTCTCTGAAAAAGGATTTGTCATCTTTTAAACTGCTGACAACCCCCTTTATGTTAATTAAAACTGACCAGACAAACAGGACAAACAACTGATGTAACAAGCTGACATTTTGGATAATGAAGCCTGTTCTTTTTTTTAAAAAAAACAAAAACAAAGAAAACTTCACTATATAATTTGTAATATTCATTGGCAGCAAGTAGACATTACAGCAGTGCACCCTTCAGTCCTGTAATGCTTCCTTGTTTAAAGGTGCATACACACCAACAAAAGAATAACAACACACACTGAGCAATAAAACTGCTAAAAGCTTTTCCAGTAACAACCACCTTTACTACTTTTTCACGTTTTCTTGTCATGGTATGTGAGATCCTAAAGGTGCACTATGGAACCTTTTTACAGGCCGATAAACAAATGAAACAGAGCTCTTGATATAAGCAATAAAATTTTGCAAGAGCTCACATGATTTTTTTTTTTTAGACGTACTTTATATCCATATTTTTAAACATGTAATGTTACGTTAGAGCACAAAATAACAAAAAGAACACATTGCTCATTCAGACTTTACAACCATAATTATTTGGAAAAAATTACAGTGTTCCTTAAATTTCCTTTAATTTTTGGACTTTTTTATTTGCACACTCACACAAAAATCCAGATAATAATAAATTTGAATATGTGTCATGGGAGGTCAGGAGGTCAAAGACTTATACAACAAACTTTCTCTGCCTCATAGAGAAAAACAAACAAACAAACAAACGAAAAAAAACAAACCCAGGCATAATTTGGAAAAATATGACAAAAAAATGTGGCATCAACAAGCAACACAATAATTAGACAATAGTTCAACAAAAACATGATAAAAGTCTAACAATACATATTCATACAGCACATATATACATATATGGAATGTAGATTTATGGACACGCAACATATTTCTAATTACTCACATTTATTAATTGCTACTTTTACACCTGGTGAAGTTTCTTGACCCTCAGGTCCTTAAGACTTAATAAAAGACGCTTTTAAAATCAGAGTAGTCCAATATCTCATAATAATAATGAGTTCTGCTGTCAAAAGTCATACAAATGTAAACAAAAAGAGACAAATCAGTGAGCTGGAGACTGTTATTAGTTTTTAGGGGAGCTGTGTTGGCCCTGCTGGCTTTAACTCCAGTTTGCCCGACTGGTAACATGATGTCCAGAGGTCAGCAGGGGTCAAAGGGTCAGTGGCAGAAGGCTACGATTAATGGATCTCTCAATAAAACGGGAGCTAATATTACCAACTCTCTCTCTCTCTCAGCCTGACTTCACCAAAGTGGAGAGGGAATTCCTCGCAGCAGACAGCGCAGGGCAAACAGCTTGGCTCTCGAAATTACTTTCTGTAATGGGTCCAGGCTTCGAAAGTGGAAGCACACTTTTAATTGACCAATCAAAAGGAAACAAAGCAGCCAATCTTCAGACACGAAGCAGAAAGCCAATCGAATGTGTTTCATTTCCTGCCAGATCCATCGTCGTTGAAGACAGTTATACAGTGCATCAGTGCAGTTGATTATGAATATATCAAATAGCCAGCTGCTTTGAGAGCTTTTGACTTTGTTGCATTAATAAGCAGAGTGAAAATCAATTTCTTCTCTTTTATGGTATAATGTCATGCCTTTGTTAAAGAAAGAAAATCTGGAATTTGATAATTAAAACCTAATTGAATGATAGTTTCCGTCTTGTATCTCATTTAGATTTTCTTTCAAAAGATTTGGACATTTATGAATGCAAAGCATCTTGTGTAATAAGTGGCCACTAACTGTTTGAGAAGCTTGTCTTGAATGAGAGATGAATAAAAAGTGACCTATGTAGAAAAAAAGGCTCCCTGTAAGAGAAAAACAATGAAATTATTCTAAAACAGTCACTGGTTGCCATCAGTCAACATGATCCTGTGCAGCTGCTCTCAGCCCAGCCAACACGTCAGTGGCATCACTGAACATGCTAAGCATCGTTTGTCCATAAGGTGGCGTATGACGCTCTCAGTTGCCCAGGCTCACTTCTTATTTCTAACAAAGATTACAGCTGCAAGGACCCCAGTCAACATGAATGTCATTCACTTGTCACTAAAACCTAACATGTGGTGACAGCGGAGGTAGAAACATTTAGATCATCTTATGAAGTAAAAGTAGTGACTCGGTAAAAATATATAATATTAAAAGTCCAACATCAAAATATTGGTCAAACACAGCACAGGAGAATAATCTAGGAAATATGATTTAGCTTCACAGACAGATGTACTTTAAAACCTTAAAAAGTAAAAGAAAACAGCTTCAGGAAAATGACAACAAGCACAAAGTGAACATACAGCAACATATACATGTATGTAATTTTAGTTGGTATTTAATTCTGTAGCAATGCATTCATGTTAAAAAACTTTTCTTATGATTTATATCTAAAATCTTAATTTAAAGAATAGAAAATAAATGACAAATACAGTGATTAAGAGCCTAGTGATAAAAAACAGATCCTTTATGCACACAATTAAATAAAACACAAAATTACAAGTAAGTTTCTTGCATTAAGAATGTCACTTAACAGGTGTAGATGCATTGGTACAAAAAAATATGAAGGAAAGCGGGTTTAAAGCAACATGAACTTTAAAGAGCAAAAGATAAAATCCTTTTTAATCAAAATGGCACACATGAGAAAAGTGACTTTCAGTCCAGGTGTCGAGTTCTGGCAGAAGCAAAAGTCAACAATCTTTTCCTAAACAAAGTACTTTTACCGTCCAAATTTTAGCCGTTTCACAGCATTAAACTTGTGTTTGACAGATCCTCTGACAGGAAGGCTTTGCATGTCACACACAGACACTGAAGGGGTATTCAGAGAATTAAAAACTGACTCTGAGGAGTCACAACAAAACTTGTATGTGACAAGTTGGGAGAAAGAAAGTGATCAGTTTAAACAACTTTACAAACTGTTGAGTAACATCATATAAAAAGTCACCTTGTCACATATTTTCTATGTAAAATCTTATTATATTAAGTAATATATGCTGTCAGTGCAATAAAACATGTAGTATTTCTCTTAAAAACATTGGATTAGTAGTTAAAATTAGCATAAAATGAAATCATGTCAACAGTACTTGAGTCTATGTGCTTTATTCAACCCTGCTGCTGGAAAAAATGACCATGTCTCCCCTTTGAAAGCTGCAAAAAGTGACAATCAGTAAATTGCAGTTGCTTAAATACATAAGTGGAATGCTTAAGTTAAGTTGTCATTTGCCATTACAAAAGAAAAGCTTGACAGTGTTTTGAATTCCATGCATATTTTTTTCAGCGCTGGAGAGAAACTCCTGAGCACATGTCGGTGCCATGCTGTACCAGGTCAGTACAGAGGAGACTATGGGAGGTCATTTATAGGTTGATTTTTTTATTTTCACACAGAAAAAGTATGAATGTAAAACTTTGATGGTAAATTTTTCAGTGTGTTGAAGTTGATGCGATACACAATGTTTGCACCGACCTGTGAAAACAAATCAGAGAGGCATTTGAGAGGCCTTTATATGCACGTTTACGCAGTTTACCAGAGCAACTTTGAAGCTGCGAGTGACTCAATCTGTTGCTTTCACAACGCCGCGGCGCTGTGAGCAGCTTGTATTTGATTTCACAGAGAGGTGGTAAACATGCCGGTCTTTTCCACATCTCTGTTGTTCTGACACGCTCAGCTGAGACGGAGCAGCTCTAAAGTGTCAGCTTGAGGATGTGGGCGCTGCAGGTCAGCTTTCACACACACAAACTTACACTTCTCAAGTTTCAGCCCACAATATGGGTGGATGTTACTGCCAGTGTCCCCTTGCCGGCCCTGGACTCAACACTGACGCACTGTGTGAGCTGAACTTGGTTCCCTTGGAAAAGTGATGCTGTTGGGAAAATAATCTGATTACAGTAAGCCATATGGCTGTAAACTCAGATTTATTTATTTTTTGCTTCTGAAGAGAGAAGAAACCTGAAGAGTATTCTGGGAATTTTATTAAATGCTCAGATTAAATACTTCAAAAATCTAACTTTGATCACTGTCTTTTATTGCAACTTAAACCATCTTACAGCATCATTATGTAACTATTTCATCCTAAAATAAGAGCTCCAAAGCAACATGTATGGTATGTTCACTTGTCATGGGTTAAATATAGTTTCTGTCTCAGTCACTGTTGCTTCTCTATGCAACTAAAGCAGTTAGGATCACAGTGTGTAACACTTCATGGCACTTTGTCTCACACACTAACAGCTATCACTGATTTTGGCGAAACTTCATTATGTTTTATAGAGAAAAACCTCTCTGGCTTAACTTCTGATGTTCCACCTTAACTCAGTAACTTATGGAGTTTCCTGATGAACTAGTAGCTTTACTTATTGCAAACCTGTTACTACTAGTACTTGTTACCAGTTAGCTCTATTAGTTTAGCTTCGGAGAGACTGTTATTGCTTGGAGCACCATGGTGGGTTGATGGACTGATGAGAGAAGGATGCTTTCATGTACGAGATGGAGGGGAAAAGACACCAGAATCAGAGGCGGCAGAATGCTGTCGAGTTTTGTTTGTAGTAAAATCATAAATGACATCTGTCAGTATTAATACCTGGATTTTATACCTACAATAGAGTTATTGCACTCAGAGACTGCATATCGCATTAATTACCAATTTTTACATCATTTTGCTTTGAATACAGTTTGCAAACTGGTAAATCTCTTTTGCAACATTTTCGCAAATATGCCGTTTTTATTTTTTTAAAACCTTCAATCCCATCTCGAGTATCTTCCACAAAATTTATGTGAAATCAATATGTAAAGAGGAAGTGATGGGACAATAAGTACGCACTCTCTCAGGGCTTATCATTCAACAAGAGGTTTCCTTTGTCTGCTGAAATAATATGTGGCTATTTCAGCTGATGAATCCCGGGAGGCGGCTTTCATTAACCTCGTCTCATGCTGAAAGGTGTGATGGCACCAGTCTGTTTTTTTTTCAGGGTGGGACACTGCAGCTGCTGAAGCACTGAGGCTTTTCATGTCCCCACACTGGGAGCCAAACTGAGGCCCTGAGGACGTGACTGGACCCCACCTCCCACATGTGGCCCCCCCACCCCCCACCCCCAGCCCCCAACTCTCAGTCTTTCTTCCACATAGCCCTGTCAAGCCCGAAGGCCACCCTGTTGTCACAAAGTAAATCAATGCTCCCGCCCCAGCCTGACGTCCCCTCACCGCTTGCCCATCAAGAGGAGATGTCCACACATTGATATTCCCCCGTCCTCGTCCTCTCCCGGTCTTTATTATTTTAATTAATCAGGATCGCTGCACCTGTCTGTCAATTCTGCGGGTCGCCACTCCACGCAAAAAAGGAAAAAGTAATTAAAGTGGCTGGCAAGGCATGCTGGGGGTTTGGTTTGGGGCAGAGATGGTTGTGCAACATTGACAAGATGAATCGGATACAGATGCCAGAGCTTTCATTAAATCCACTCCCCTTCCCCTTTTCTCTCTCTCTCTCTCTCTCTCTCTTTCTCAACACCTGAAGCCCTTTTTGTGCTCGCTCGACAGTGGCCAGGTAGAGAAAGAGTTAATAAAGCAGCGGCTGTGTTCTTTTCTAATTGTGTAGATGAATAAATGATTGCTTGAGGACAACGTGAATACTCATGTGATGGAGGCCCAGATAATTGTATCCATGAAAATATCTGATATCTTCCAGTTATCTGATACTTACCGCAAACATTCAGGCTTCGTAACTCTTCAGATCAAGTGCTGCTTCTGGGCTCTAAAGCCTATAGTTCAATATCATATTAGGATGAGGGCTAATGTATCATATTACTATCAAAAAAGCTACATATTTAAGCACCTAAAACATGGACTCTTGGAACTTTTATTGTCCACTTGCTGTGATATTTTGTTGTAACTTTAATTTTGTGATTATTTGTGTGATTTGCAGCTGCAGTCCTGTCATTTTTGTGAACCAACACAGTCACGCAGAGTCGGGCTTTGAGCCCCATATTTCCATATTAGGATCAAAGTAGAACAACC
This sequence comes from Acanthurus leucopareius, assembly GCA_029814765.1. Classification (NCBI taxonomy): domain Eukaryota; kingdom Metazoa; phylum Chordata; class Actinopteri; order Acanthuriformes; family Acanthuridae; genus Acanthurus; species Acanthurus leucopareius. The sequence continues at coordinate 22,583,929 of JAQMCX010000058.1, read as the reverse complement.
TGCAATACATAGTTGTAATATGTTTGAGTGTTTTCCAGAAGGAGACTTGGGATGCATGATGGATGTAACAACAAAACAGCAAGATAAGGTCAATCAAAAGTGCTGGGCTTGATTTTTTTCTCTTTATGAACAGTTATCAATCTTATATTAAATGCCTAATAAAGGTGTATAAATGTGATTTTTATGGATAATGTTTAGTGCAGCACCCAATGCTGTTTCTCTCACCCATCAGAGGTGAGTCAGAGGCGTGAATGAAGACATCATCCTTCTACTTAGTTGGTTAAATTTATAGATATATTGACAGAAAAATGTAGCTTGATTGAGATCAAAGAAGCAGCACAAACTCTTAAACTGACATGTTTCTCTGATCGATATGAAAAATTGTGTAATTGCTTCAAATGGAGCTCATGAGGTTGTATTTCTGACATGGAAAGTTAAGAAGAATTAAACGTTTCTTTTAACCTTTTTCAAAAATGGTGAGTGATTTTGCTTTTCAGTGTCAAGTTAAAGAATCTCACATGAACAAACAAACAACAGCAACAATAAATGTGTGAACAAAACATCAGCTTGGACGTAAAACTTGACCAGCTTTAAACGTGTGCATCAGACTTCAGGCAAGAGAAACAAATTAGCCGACAAATCTGACAGAAACTTAAAGGTTTAACACAGAGCAAAATGCTGCGTGCTTAAAAAGTGTTTTTAAGGTGAGAGTAAACGCTGGAACTGTGCTGCTGCTGTGAGCTCTGACAGTCCAACCACTTCACCCCTACAGTCTGCAGCTGCTGGATGCCTCATTAGGCCTTCGCCTCCCTCCCTGCTTCACAGCCGCTTGTTCTCCTTTAGAGATCATTGCCTATGACTTGATCGCACTCGTGCATCGGTCACCTGGTGCAATCACATCTTAAGTCATATCTCCGTTAGCTTTATGGCTCCATGTTTCAATAACCTCCGGCTTGTAAGCACCTTCAGGTTGACACAGAGGAAAAGAAACGTCTTTGTCGTGCGTATTAACACCGCCTTGTGGGGGCAACTTAGTGTCAATAAACACTGGTGCTGGCAAGGCGACGGCGGGCAGGAATGGACAATCAGAGCGTCTGCAGGGGATCTGCAGGGATACATAACACGGCGGGGGCTCTGGGAGGCTCGGCATCTAAGTGGGGACTTGGGGTCTTCCGCAGCATTCTGGGTAATGATCTGCATTATGAAGCATCAGAGCACTTTACGAGGGTCCCTGAGAGGATGGCGGCGGCGGCGGTGGTGGTGGTGGTGGTGGGGCCTGTTCTCCAGCTAAGTCAAAATGAGACGTGACGCCACGTAACCTGCAGAACGAGGCCCCAGCTAAAGCTTTCCATTTGGAACCGTTAGCATGAGCCTCCTGCACCCGCCCCTCCCCTCGCTAACCCCCCCTCGAGTCAGTGTCATCCACACTGAAAGAGGAGCAAAGTGCTTTAAAAGGGGAGATGGGAATAGACCAGGGGGAGGGTTCAGAGGCGGGGGGGAAATGTGATTATCATCAGAAAAATGCAATGAGACCAAGAGTGTTTAATGCACAAATGCACAAAAAGTGATATTTTATTACAGCTTGAAGGCTTTCAAAAATTACTGGAAAAGGCAGGAAAATGTGTCTGAGATGGAGACTCTGAAATGCCTGTTTAACAGGACATAATCGGTTTAACCCTGATGTGTCCTGTCCTTTTCACGCGAAGATATGTTTCTCTGACCCTTGATTTGATAAAGTAAAACTTCATTTTGGGGGGAAAAACCACTTTGTTGCTATTACTGGTGCATTTTCAAGATGGATAAATGGGGGGAAAAAAAAGCAAACTGCACAAGACGTCATTTTTTTATGTCGCTCTCAGCTGGTTTATTTGACTGGTGGTCTATACAGTGTGAGTGTGTGTGTGTGTGTGTGTGTATGCGTGTCAATGCATCATTTTGAAAAAGAGAGTCTCATGTTCCCATAACACTTAATGCTGCAATCTGAGATAATAGTGTTTAGGACGACCATGAACTGAACATTTCCTGATTTCATTTCTCTCTAAAATGCAACCGTTAACAACATCAAAATAAATCTGGGTTAAAAAATGCCTCCTTTGACCTTTTGACCACAGAGATTTTTATGTTAATTTACAGTTGTATTTTGCAATCTACCCACTTTATAACCATTTCAAATTTGCACTAGTTCTTTTTTACAAATTAGGTTTCATTAAAGTAGCATGCAAACGTTTTTCATTTTAAATCAGTTTACATTTTTTAGGAAAAGTTGTGGTTTTCTATTAAATTTGGTTCTCTGGTAGTTTGGGTTGTGTTTGGGGTTAAGCCTGGGTATAACATGTCAGAGGAATGAACATATATGTACAAAATAAGGGGAAATGGATTAATTGCATTGGATTTTGGGATGATCGCTGCATATGGAGCCTTCTGATGACCCAACTACACCAGCAGTCAAAGCTCTGTTGGTGTGTTTTGAGCAACGAGTGCCGGGATTAAAGCTAAACTAACTCCACTATGCGGCCTAATCCGAGCTAATGTCCGGATGCAGGAAACTAAAATGGACCAAATGGGACTCATCTGACTAAGCAACTGAATAAAAAGAGACGTCAACATTCTTACACACTGAACTCCATCACAGTGTGTTATGTATTTTGCGTTTGTGCAGTGTGAAAATGCTTCAACCTTCTTTTTTCTTTATTTTAACTATATTGTGATGCAAAATATTAATGAAACAATACATTATTATGATTATAAATCTTGTAATCAGGCAATTTCAGTTTGAATTTTGTTTGTAGGGCATCATTTTTATTCAGTTTCAGCTCATGAAATTCTTCCCAATGTTCATTTTTATTTCATTTTTCTATTTTAGTTTATGATTTTAACTCCTGAATCAGCCCGTCTCGATAAAGTTTTCTCTTTAAAGTTTTCAAAACCCTTAAAATGTAGAATATGGAGCCCTGAAACGGCACCCAAACATGAAGTAGGGAAGCCTTGTCATAACAGGGGCTTCATTTTGGTTCAACAAAAAGTTGCTCAACTGAACTTCACTTCCTGGTCGACCAGTTAGCTTCACATCAGTGTCACATGCCAAACATAACAAACCAGTGCCAAGTGTGAGCGTGAAAGGAGGGGCCCCTGTTTGGGTTTACTGTTCATTATCAACTGTTTGGTGTGAGATCTAAGAAAAAATGTTGCATCTCTTTGGTTCAGTAGATCACTGACTTCCTGTCTTTGAATGAAAGAGAAGAGGACCTCATTCTACTTAAGTTTTATTAGCATTCACATAGCAAATAGATTTGGTTTCTGCAATTATTTTTATTTTTCAGATAAAATGAGAAATTCAGTGCTTCTTCATGAGCTGAAAATAATGATTAAAACTTGTTTAAAAAGCCATTTTGTTCTCTGATATAAATCTGAAAAGAGGACTTTTTCATGAAAAGTTGAGGTTTTGGAGATACAGTACATAAATTTCATAAGACATCATGTATACGTCATGTTTTTGTGATTTCTGAAAATGCAGAGTTGCATGTGTAACACACATAAGAAGAGAAACAGATGACAGAGATTTAACTTTGATAATATAAAAGAGCTGCAATCCAAGTCAGTGTATGTATTCATTTGATTTCAGTGTCTCCTTTTTTGTATATAATTTGTTTTCTTATTGTATAAAGTTCTGATATTCAGAATAATCACACATGTCCACCGGAACAAAGTAAACACCTTACATCCCTCTTTATTACACTATTCGTTTCCCTTGTCGAGCTGCTATCTATCTATCTATCTATCTATCTATCTATCTATCTATCTATCTATCTATCTATCTATCTATCTATCTAAACACTTCCTACTGACAGAAGCAGAAGACTGAAGCATCAAGTAACTTCAAGTAAATGCCTTAAAAAAAATCTAAAAAGATTCTCCTCATTAAATGTTTTGACTCAAAAAAATTGAACCCAGTTTAAATTTCGACATCCAGCTCTTTGATCATGACAAAAAAAAAATTAAACTCCAGCTTTAAAAAGATCTCCACTGTGCAATAATCAGGAGGTTAATAGCTTTTTTTCTCTGTGGCCTTTGTGAAACAGCATGTCAGAGGCTGTAATCTTATTATGGTGTGAAAAGCTGCTTGAACTTTGCTGAACATCACTTTCGCTCCAAAATAGACCCACGTCATCTCGCTCCGACACCCTTCACACTCTGCTCCATCTGACGAACCCCCATCTCCCCTCCTCCACCCACTTTTTGTAGCTCTAATAGGTAACATTATCCCATATTAATGGTGCCGGTGGCGATTCGCTGCCACTAGCCAAGCAAACGGGTGACTACAGATCAGCGGGGTGAGGCGGGTAGATCATTAACCATAATTACCTCCAGCTAATCCACTTCCAAGCAGTACAAAATAAACAGCCGGGCCCATTAGAGGAGCTGACTGTCAGCCTGCAAGTGGCCTGTGGCTCCTTTGGCAATGATCTGAACCCACAGGGGGATAAGAGCAGCGAGGAGGGGGGGTGGCAGGGGTGGGGGGGTGCTGCATGAGTGATGGCGAACCCTACTAGTCCTCTTTCACCTGACTGAGAAGGAGGAGGAGGAGTGGGGGGGGGGTGTTGTAACGTTGAAGGTGGCGGTGTTGTGGCGTCGCTGGCTACATGCTGGCAGCACTGGTGCTTTTGTTTTGTTTCACCCCCCCACCCCCACCACAACCCCCCCACCCCCCCGCCTCCCTTTCATGTACCCAGATGGTGTTCATTTTGACCTGCTCTGTGTTTGCCCCCCCCTCCACCCTCCACCCCCTCCCCCGTTTCCACGTCCCATTCATTCTTTGCCTGCAGGCGTTTTCCTTCTCTCTTTCTCTTCACTCTGTCACACACACTCACACACACACACACACACACATTGTGTTCACCCATATAATTGTGTCATGGCACACGATTAGGCCCATTTAAGGTCCCTCACTTTTTGTGTGCAGTTGATTTATTTGCACTGCCATTATCATCCCATTTGAATGTCAAAAGTACACTTCATATGTTTGAAAGAGGGAAGCCCACAGGCTCACTTCAGGCGCACTCACACACAGCCACAGACGCAGTTAAAGAAGACGTTATTATTCAGGGAAATATCAGAGTAAAACCATATTACACGAGGAAAAATGTCTGACTTCTTCTTGTGTGAAAATCCAACGAGGGATTCAACAGATGCTCAGCCCCTCTGACACGATGCAAACACTTCATCTCAGTTCAGACTCACTGAACTGTAAATACTGTCAAACAGAAAATTAAAGAATAATAACACATCTCATTAATATAATGATGTCCATCTAACGCTGCGTAATACTGAAGTTTTAAAGTTAAAAGCCACTTTGCATTAAAAGCTCATAAAGTAGAAAGTCAAACACTCCTTATTCGTTTTATAATATTCTCTGTATATTCATATGAATGACGATAAGAGAGGCAGAAGGTTCGGACCAGAAGCTGAAGGCAGCAGTGAAGAGGAGGAGAGAGCTATTGTTATTTTTCCTGTTTTTCTGACACCACACTCTCTTTTATACTCATCTCTCCTTCATGTTTTTCTCTCAGCGGTTGGATTATTTTCGCGGCAAACAACAGGTTTAAGTTTTGAAATGACTGATTGAACTTAAGTGTTACAAATAACCACAAAGATCAGGAGAAAACACAACCTTTCCAACCCTTTTCTGTTGGTAATCAAGCTGACGTCATCAGAATTACCCTGATAAATAAAATATACGGAATAATACGTCAATATTTGACTGCGGTTTCCTCTTTTGATGGTGGTTGCAAATGACAGAAACTCTTTGGATCTCAAATACTGCACATCTTATATATTTGGCATTAAACTGATGCTTTCATCGGGTGGCTGACTTAACAGCAACATCTCTGTGGAAAGTACTATTTTGCTGACAAACAAAACAAGTGACTGAACACATACAGTCAAGTGTTAAACTTGTGCTGTCAGGTTGGTTTGCTGGGAAAAAAACACAGGAAATGACACATTTCACGACACATTGATTTTTGCAATGCAACAACTTATAGATGCTGTGAGTGTTTTTCTGTTTGGAAAGCTGACACAGGTACTTCAGCAACATTTGCAAAAAAATACCTTTAGTTTTATACATTAAAACTGGCTCAGAGGGATAAAAAAAAACATGCATCTCTGCAGGAATCAGGGCAGTCGCACTGGAAAATATCCAGCTCTATTTGTCTTCACTCTTGGCTATCTTTCAGGTGCTTATTGCAGTTTTCCTCCACGCTCTTGATGTCTGTGCATCTGATGAAATGGGGGCACTCATCCAAGTAGCAGCTTTCAGGCAGAAAGATGAGGGAAGACTCATCTCAGTGTCTCCTTTGATGTTTGTGAACCTGCGGCGGCTTTCATCGACCACCGCCTGACAGGTCAGCAGCTGAGGAATGACACACTTATCCTCCGCTTCATACCAGCTGATTACATTATTCCTGCCGTGGTTTGAGAACATGAGAGGATTGGCTTTTAAAAAAAGGACACAAAGCGTCCGACTGAAACAAACCTCCGCACATTATCAGCAGCAGCAGCAGCAGCCGAGGAACTCGTAGAAAGAGAGAGAGAGAGAGAGAGAGGGGAAGTAATGGAAATTTAATTTTCTTCGCAATTAGAACCTCTCCCTCATAATGAAATCTGAAAGGGGATTCTTCGGGCGTTGTTCATTATTTTCTTTGAAATCGTAGGCTTTTGACACAGGAAATTCAATTCATCAGGCGCTGGGTAGACTTCATTTCGAATCAACGGGAAGTGAGAACAGCCCTGCCAAAGGCTTTTTAATTCACTGGGAGCGGCTCGTACACACTAAGACAAAACAAAAAAAAAAAAAAAAAAAAAAAAGTATACACAGATGGAAAATTTCCAAATGTTAACCAGTTGTACGCAGCCAAAGAGCTCAACTGTAGTCACACTGTTCACACACAGAGAAGCATAATAAAAACTCCTGTCAGTGATTCTTACTAATGTTCCTCTATGACACAATTAGTTATTTGATAAACTCAATAAATACTAATCCAAAGACTTCAGGTCTTCAGATTAGTATCAAACAAGACTGTGCAGAAATCTCCGTCAGGTCGGTTTGTATTACGATCCATACGTTTTGTTCGACGCAGTTGATTTGACGTGTTTTGACACGTCTCTTCTCTTCCTCTTCTCCAGTGAGTGTTTGCCAACAGTCCCGAGGCCAAACAGCGTCTTCAAACTGTACTTCATGTTTGTTGACATAGAATTTACATGAAGTAGCAGAAGGGTGACATTTTGGACATGAAGACGCACAGATGGAAAAACTAAACCATGATATATTTTTGTTTGTTTGTTTGACTGGAATGATTCTGGACACTGAGGAGTTTGTCTTAGAGGATCTACTTTCTTATAAGCTCAGGATTTCCTCCTCAGACCACATGTGAGGGTTTGTGACCTCATGTAATTTGCATCGGTTGACCTAATGATGAACAGAAATATCACAGATGCATGTAAATGAGGGAGGACATTCAGTGCAAACGCCAGAATAAAACGTTGACTTTTTTCATTTCTGCTGCTTTACACTCAAACAAAGGTCAGATTTCGTGTTTATGAGCTGACTTTCTTGTTAAAAGGTGGAGGAGACGACTTCCAGGCAGCAGATCACTGCTCGCTGACAAAACCAAGTATTTTAAATAAGACATGAGGTCATATTTTAGTTGTGTTTATGGTGCATTTGAAGCTAAAAGATGATCTTTTTTAACCCTTTTGTACCTACGTATACGTTAAATTAAACACAATCTTATCTCAACATAAAATTAGAAAATGAAACATGAATAAACAGAAAGTTTTGATGTGTCTCTTTTTGCAGAAACTGAAAATTCCAGCATTTATTCTGGTTGGGTCATTTTTTCTGGTTTCTAATGTTGTTGCAGTTGTCAAAAGAAACTTCTTGGAGCAAATTACACTGAAATAAAGCAGTTGTTGACTTTGGCCTGATGTGGATTACACGCTTCTGCTGTTACAATCAATAAAGTGTGAAGGAACTTGGTAGAACTTTTTACTGAGAACCTGATGAAGTTTTTCATGAATAGTACAACAAACAGTTGAGTTGATTAGGACGTTTTTGCACCATCTGAACTCCCCGTCAGCACTTTATGTGGCAGCTTAAGAAGAGAGAAGTGAGTCTAGCCGAACCAGTAATTAATCCCTGCAAATAAATCACCTGACCGGAGGAAAGAAGACACATAAACTGCAAATCAGAGATCAGTTTCGCCCGACTTGAAACACAGAAAACAGTTATTGGGTTTCACCAACAGGTGCATTCGACTCCGATTTCCAAAGTGTTTCCCTTTTATTTTAAAACAGCACCTGCTCTTACTCTTGAAAACTTTTTTTCTCTTTCTCTCTCTCTTTCAGATCAAGTGATCCTGTTTCCAGCAGCAACCCAGAGCAACACTAAAAGCCACCCAACCCAAGAGCAACCGGGAAACATTAACCGGCCGCTCCGCTACCCACTAATGGATCGGACCCATTTCATCAGCAATCTGACATTTAATGAATATATATTTTATCTTCCCGTGCCAGTTATCGGAATGTCCTCCCCGTTCCGAGAAATGGCCGCCCTGGGACTCTTTTGAATGAACCTTTTTTCCTTCGACTGGCACCTGTACGCCAATCACACTCGCTGAAACCGGCCCACAATCCTCCCTTGTTTTTTCCTCTTCCCTCTCTGTCTTCAATATGGTTCGCGGATTAATAATTCATGGCCAGTTATTAGGGCCAGTTCAATAGGAGATCTGCTGATGGAGGGTCGGCGCTCGGCGAGCGTGCCCGGAGGGATGCTGCGTGTTGTTGTGTCAGCCCCCATCTGCCAGAATGCAATAAGGCAAACAATGGAGGCCTTGATTTCCACCAGCAGGCCCATAATCTTTAAATGGCTATTAGCTGAAGAGTGCAACCAGTCAATAACCGACAAAATCCTTTTAAAAGCTTCTCTCTCTCTCCCTCTCTCTCTCACTCCTTCTCTCTCTTTCTCCATTCCTCTTTATCTCCCTCGTTCTCCCTCTGCCTCTCAGCCCTTTTTCTTCCCTCTAGTTTCTGGTCAAACTGGGACACAGTTGCAACGATAAAACTCTTATCATGAGAGTTTTTAATGCCACCGGTGGAAGGAGATGACGTGATCAATGGCGGTGGACAAAATGAGGACGACTAAGGTCAACATCCAGTTTCTAATCATCTCAGGAATCATTACACTCCATCAAACTCCACATTGAGGGTGCGTGGGAGCTCATATGATTATTGTTTGTTACCTTTAGCTGGTGTTTTCTGACCTCAAGTTCCTCTTAGATAATATGGATTTCTTATTCATGTTCTCACCTTTAAGTCCTCACCTCATTTCTTTTCTCAGTGCAGGAGCAGAAGTACAGAGGTTGAGATGAAAATGCTCTCCTGTCTAACTTTGCTTCACCTGTCTGAACACTGCAGGTGACAGCATCTCGAAAAAAGACAGTCATCTCGCGGTGACATCATATGGATGATATACCTATTCTTTTCCCATCAATCACGCGCGATGCGTCCTGAAAGAGATTGAATTACTGTTTACAAGGATGAGATTAAATTGTTTTTAATATACAATGTTATGAAAGCAATAACCTTTTTGATGGCCGCAATCATATCCTAATAAAACTGATATTCATTAGTGTCAGGGAATATTCCCTGCGTCCAATCTCCTCAAACTAATACGCTACCTGAATCATCGGGGCTGAAACACAAACAAATCCTGTTGTCCTTCATGGCTGACAAGGTAAACAACACTTGCTCTGCCTCGATGGCTGATAACATGCTGGGAACTCAGAGAGGGAGAAGTTATGTGTTTGCATTTGTAAGAAGATGCAAGAAAAGACTCAGATCCCACTGCTTCATGTCGAAGATGGTCATTCTGTTCATGCACGGCGTTGATGTGGGTGTTAACGTGCTCGTGCTGAGACTTTCTGTCATTTTCAGCCCTCGTGGCAGCTGAAAGCTCCACATCCACTGAGCTTCCTGACACCATCACCCCGTCGTCTCGCTGACATTTTCAGCTCACTGATGGAGGATAATGCTACATTACAGAGACAAATGTCCTAAAAAACTTTGTTCTCAAGCCAAAAAACACACATTTCTGTTCCATTTAACAATTAGAGGGTTGCCAGATGCGAGGAAAGGCGTGCCACTTTCAATAATTGTGGACATTTTGCACACTGAAGTAGATTTGATGTGGTGCACAGGATGGTTAAAACAGCTAAATACAAAGTGAAAAACAACTCAGTTTTAAGTTATAATGGCACAACTGAATAAAAACAGACTAAAAGAGATAAATCTGTAAGAAAATAAAACTGAATAAAGGTAGAAGAAAGAGACAATTTAAAGAAATAAAAGATCCCGAATGTGTAAAACAAATAAAATGATAAAAAAGACACGAAATAAAAGCACTTGAAAATAAGTTTTAAGTCTGGATTTAAAAGCTTTAAAAGTTAGGACATTCCTAAGAGTGTCAGTATGATGTATATCAGCTAAATATTTCTTGTTGCCTTTGCTTTTATAAACCTGCTCGCTCACATGTATTATGATATTTCAGGCTCCGGTTCAGAGAGAGATTACAGGTGGGCGGGTGGTGGCAGTGCTTAAAGGGAAAAGACTCAATGTTGTTGCAATTCCTCCTTTTCTCCAACAGGAGTCAACATACTGCAGATTGCTTAAATTGTAATGTGACGCATCCAATAACATGTATGAGTTAGTCACTTCCTGTAGGCTGAAAAGTGGCTACGTGACGGTTGAAGTTCATCCTGCAAAAGGTATTTTTTTCATACATTCTTGCTTTGTCAACATGGGTGGTGATAATGCACTTCGATGACTCACCATAAAGTGAAAAAAATCATTAAATGCATTATTCTTTTTAGTCAAAAACTCTTTAATTCAAAGTTTAACCCTAATTTATCTGCCAGAAAAGACAAAATATACAATAAACCAAATTAAAGATGCATAATTTTGTTTTTAAAGCCTTTGAAAGTGTTGAATATTTGCACACTTTCAGTAATCGCAGTGACTAACACTCTGATGTTGCAGCTCCACGCTAACACAGTTTGCCAAAATCACACCAAGAGCCATGAAGGGAGTGTGTGTGTGTGCGTGTGTGTGTGTGAGTCAGAAACGTCAGCTCAAACGGATTGGCACCGAGGTTTCCACACTGTCACGCATCAGCACTGGTGTTTTGACAAGCCAGCATGACCTCTGTGTTGCACAATCACATGATCACAACTGGTCAGGTCAAAGGTCAACGCTAATGGATGGTGTAGCAAAGGGAAGCAGCTTTATGTCAGGGTGTGAGAGTGTGTGTGTGTGTTTGTGCTGCAGGTTGAAGCTGTATGTCTCATAAATGTGTGTGGGAGTTTTGTGTTATTGAACAGCATCTTATGATAAAAGGTAACGTCCACTTTTAAAAGAGGTTTTGTGTAAAAGTAAGTTAAAATGACTCTCTGGATCCTGATTCAGGTGAATGTATGTAAAATAACAGACCACATGTAGAATCTGTTTAGAAGTTTATCACATTTTTGACAAATTCAGAGCTAGGATCTGTTTTTTTTCCATTATAACTCTGCACAGGGAAAAACGAACAATGAGCAAAGATGTATAAGACAACAACTTCATGTTGAAATGCTGTTAAATACTTTTTTAACTGTCTTTTTAGTGACATTTTGTTTAGGAAACTTTGAAACGTCAGAGAAACATGTCAGATATGGTATTTCATATTAACTGACTACATGTGAAACTTGAGATGCACATATATATATATTCATATTTCTGTGAATCTCCAAGTAAAATAAAAAAAGAGATGCTAACTAGAAATGTTAAATGTCTTTAAAGGCACACCATGTAATTTCTGCCACTAGAGGTCTCTGTACCAAAACAATGAAAGAAAAAAGCTGTAATTTTGATATGAAGCAGTGTTGGATCATGGGATTTGTTCATTTCCTTATTAATCAGCCTCCATTGCAGATTAAAATCTCTGTGACTGACTTAGAAATGTTCACAGACGAGGTCGTGTGTCAAAATTTGATTCGCGTTAAACCAGAAGTTGGCGACAGAAGACAAAATAAAATGCAGAGTCACCTTGAAGAAAATGAGAGATTTCTCTGAGTTTGAACATAAAGTTTGACCTTTACCCTGTTGGAAGTTTTTGCACACTGTAGGTTCACAAATCAACAAAATATAAAGCAAACAAGCAACATTTTTACACCTTCAACTGAGTTTTATGTTGCATATTATACAGTCAAATTAAAAAAAAACGACGGTTGACGTGTTTTGTGTACAGGGAGACTATCAAAATAAAAGTTCCCGTTCTCTATTTTTGGTCCAAGGCTAAAGTGTCCACACAGGAAACCCGACATAGCGGCGGCTCAGTCCACACAGGAAACGCCTCAAATTGTGGCCCAACCTCCTCCACCTTTTTATCTTTTTCTTCTGCCTCCCTACCTTCTTCTCTTTCTCTTTCCTCCCCTCTTTACTTTCTCTTCTTCTTCCTGTCTGTCTTTTTTCCTCTGCCTCCTCTCTTCTTTTTTTTTTTTTTTACATTCTCCCTCCGTCTCACCCCCTCCTCCCCTCTTCTCCTCCTCCTCCTCCTCCTCCTCTGCATCCCTCAGTATCCATCCGACAGAGAGTCATCCATCTTCATTGGGGAGACACATGTGCTGTTTTGACAGTAAGGGCTCTGACGGAGTGAGAGGAAGGAAAGCAGCAACCCCATGACAGCAAAGACACATTATCGGTGGGGAAACACATCCGACCATCAATTACTGGAGCCCATTCAGCTCCACCAACCGTTTGGGTATTAGCTGTTGTCACTGCCGTCTGGTTCAATGATCCGGCATCACAGGAGAGGCGTTAAATCAATCTACAGAGTTAATTCTCTATTAGTCAACGTTGTCAGTTTGATATAGTTTGATGTTAAAAACTGCAGGAACAAAATGGTTCATTATTTTGTGGGTTTTGATGGCGGCGTCTTTGATGCTTTTAGAAAATTTGTTTTATTTTAATCAATATCCTCGTTAATGATCTTTTCTTTGCCTGCTCAACCACTAAAGCTAACACCGCTAATGCTAACTGCCCTGTTTCTCATTGATTATTACGAGCAAAGTGACGTTTCTGCTGTAAAATGCACCATTTCCTGAGTGGAAGACTTCCTTTTTATACATAAATATATTTATTTTGAATGTGAATTATTACCTCAGCATGTGACCATTCATCATGTTGACATCTCTTTACGAATGACAGTTTGATTGATACGGGACAATTAATCCGATGTGGGAGACATCAGCGATGTAACGGATGTGGAGCTGGATTCATTTGTAATTGCTGTCAGAGGTGATCTTAGTCAGTGTCCTGCCGTTTGAAACGATATTACTTTGACCTAAAGATGACAGTTCAATTAAATACAGCGTCTTCAGGCTGAGAGGATGTGACAGACGTGTCCATGACAGTCGCCATAAGGGCATTAATGACATCGCTGCCGGTCAAACTGTCCCTCATCTGTCCTCTGCTGCTAAGTCAAACAAAAACATATCAATACACCTGAAGTCACTTTTCTGATTTTGGGAAACAAATAAAATGGTGGTCAAGTTACAGTTTTCTATTGTTTTGTTGTGTTTGACATCAGACATGACGACAGGCTTCAGATTTGACAGATTAAGCCAACAGATGTGCATGTTTCAGTCAATTTCTGATGAATTGCAAACATTTTCATCACCATTTTGTAAAGTCCATGCTGCCACCTTTTCATAACCTGCATGCATTTTAATGCCATCATAAGAATCTCTTGGTTTCACTTATGTTTTCCTCATTTTAACCTCTTTAAAAGGGGGTTTCCAGTATTTTTATCCAAAAGACAACACTTCCAGAAATCCTTTGCAGCTTTTCAGTTGACATTTTTCATTTGTCTAACAAGAAACTAATCTAAAGTTGTTTTACTCTGCAACATAAAGGCATATCTCATTAAAAAATATGCTCGATAATGCTGTCAGACACTTGGAATAACATCTGCAGTCTGTTAGCAGTGAAAAAAACAGTTTTAGTGGATGTAAGAGAGGCAGTTCTAGTTGCCCCAAAGGATTATATTGCAGCCATTACAGTAATGTCACAGCTCCCCACTGATGTGGTCAACTAAAACAATTACAAAACTTTTAGTAAGTTTCAGCCATTTGTGAACCAAAACATGTAAAAAAAAAAAAAGGACTGAGGTTCAAAAATATCAGAATTCTCCTTTAAGAGACCATTAAAGCTTGTTTGAGTTGTGTAATCCATCAAGTCAGCCTCAATTTTTTGTCAAAGCTACATTATCAGAATGAGGTCATGCAGAACTGCTGTTTCAAATCAAATCATTCAGCCCTTAAACTGCATTACCACACAGTGATACTGCAACAGTGACAAGATTTGATGCAAACTCGATGTTCCCTGTGATGGATTATACAACTTTTAAAGTTCACTGATGTACTGAATGTGGAGAAGTAAATGGAAACTAGCAGCTTCTGCTGGAAACGAGTGAGAGAAACACAGGATTGATAAAACATCAAACATGCATTTCTTAGAAAGTCTGTGAGGTCACATGTTGTGAGGAGTCAAACGAACAAGTTGTCAATGGTCCTTAAAGGCGACTTGATGTGTTTTTTGTGTTTTCTTCCTTTTTAATAATCAGATATGTTTTCATATGTAATTCTGTGAATTTTCAGACGGCGCAGTCTGGAAATAATTATGTTACTGTCTACTTTTTGCTTCTATACCATATATTCAATTATTCAATTATTATTATATTCAATTTGTGCAAGAACACTGACCACAAGCACTTTAAACTTGAAGATTAAATTAACCTAGTTAAAATAAACAGAGACAGTTTTTTAAAAATAATGCTTTTTGTCTGTAATTATGTCAGTTTGAGCAAAAATGGCCAATAAAAACACCAAAGCGTACAAGTGGATCTGAAGAGTCAGATTCATTTATAAAACACAAGCAGCGTTTCACAGCAGATCTTTCTGCAGGCAAAGAAGCAGTAATGAAATGACACGACGTGTCGGAGCTGTGCTCTGAAAATGTATTGTTGTCATGTCTCTCTGAATATGAGGTGATGAAAACACGCTGATACACATTTTATTTCGTCAAAAACTCTGTAACATTTACATGCAGACTAAAAAAGAGTGATGCCAACACTTTTATATCAAAGAAACTAACAATTTAACTGTATTTTCACTGCTTTTTTCAATGTCTTCAACACTTTTACATTGATCCATATGTTGTATGAATGTTCGAGTGGGCAAAGAAGCATCATCTATATGAATGTTATTGTATATATTCATTATGGACACTTCAGTCACTCATGTAATATAAAATGAAACTAGATAATCAATAGTAATCTCCTGAATAAACAATGTTGAGGTCCCTAATATTGACGTATGAGCAAGAAATTAGAATTTAAAGCCTCACAGGAAGCTTCAGTGCTTCTCTGGATCACCTGAACGCCTCCTCACTCAACATTTTCCTCGGTATAAGGGCTGTAAATGCTAATGCACGTCTGTTCCGATAATGACACTCGGTCTTCAATTTCTGCAGAGTCTTACATCATCGCCGCGTTTCACGAAATGCTTCCTTGACATCACGTGGATCGCAGTAATAAGTCTTTTATTTACTACCAAAATGATCCTCTGTGATTTTATTTGTGCCCATTGTTTTTAAAGTTGTCACATAAATCAAGTGGAATCAAGAGGAGGAAGAGGTGATTCTCTCCTTCCTCCCCTGAGCATTAGCTCATCCTCCTCTCGCAGACTCTCCCCGCCCCGGCGCTGACTTCCCGTCTGTAGGCGCTCATACCGGGAGGATGCTCGCTCAGCGCTTCCTCTTGACGACCCTCTGAGGTACATTTGATGTCAGCGTGAACAGCTTGTTTTCCTTTTCTCCCGCTCTGTCTCCCTCTCTCATGCTTATTTCTTCTTTAGTCTGAAGTGCCGTCGCGTTATTGGACGCCGGTCTGAGAGTTTTTCGTCGTGCAGGATTGATGGCCGCTGGGGAGCGTGTCCGTGACATGCAGGCCTGAGAAGAAGCAAAGAAAGAGCTTCACTCTGCCCCCATCCATCATCCCTGAGTCCTAATCACTCAGTGATGGAGAACGTACAGGACGGAAAAGGAGAGAGTTTAGCTTGACAGACGTGTGTGTTGCACAACAATAGCAATCCTGTCGTTCACTCTGAGCTACTTTCTCCTAAAGCCTTTCTTTTCCAGAGGATGTTTGTGGAGCAAAGATGATCCTTTGCATCAGTTTTTGCACAGTTAAGCCCTCGACTGAAAGGACGAATAACATCTCAAAAAATTAACTCATCTCTTGTTATTTTTTGTCTTATCTGCCTTCTGTTACAGTCACATTGGTGCTCTGTTTAAAGAGACAGCAGCACAATCAACCGCAAAACAGGATGTGATGTCAAGTCTAATATGAGTTCAAAATAACTCAGCAGCCATCTTGGCTAACAAGATCAGGCCTTATCTGAATGAATGGGAGACGTAGAATAAACTTCACCTTCAATGGTCATCAATTAAAAATAAGCTTAAAAGTTTGATGACTCTGCCTCTAAATACATTTTTAAATGCATTTTCTCCAAACAAATTTGCTTCTTCCACATAAATGCAAGGTTTCACGACACCAGCTTCCTTTACGGCTCAATCCAGAGAGCCGACATGATTGGCTGGATGTGTTTCCTGGTTCTGCTGTCGTAAAGTTTGATTGGTCTTTAAGGAGAAGGGACAGGATGTGTGAAACAGCCATTATGTCTTACATTATGGACTTTTCTATTCAGGAGGTTTTAAAAGGTTTGTCTTGTGTCTTTCTCTCTGGTGATAAACAAACACTGAGAGGAGTGATCACAAACTATAAAAGGCCTTTTACAGCATTTTTGCAGTTGCAGTCAGATAAGGTGATTTAACTGACTTATAATACTGACTTTTAAATTTGATAAGCTGGCAGAAAACATTGGCTCTATCATTACTCAACAGTAGAAGTAACCTTTACTTCAAGTTTTTACAAACTTGTTACAAAAAACCCACTTTTCTGTCTTTTATGTAGTAATTTGTTAGCTAAGTAATCGCTATAAGCTTAATTTTCATTGTCTCCCACTTTGTCTTCACACAGTGTGTCAGTCACGTGTCAAACAGGCTCACAAGGATCTTCTTTCATGTATCTGAACTAATCCACATCCCATAATTTGTCCTGCGACTGTGTGAAATTGTCAGATATAAAGTTCTGATTATCTTACCTGCTTATTAGTGGTTGAATTAAAAATGATTGAGCAATTAGTCACAAGGATCTCAGCAGTTTAACATGAAGACGGTTTTCAAAGAGACAAAACAGAAACACATGTTTAACACAAGAGACTGAGGCTTTCACCGCTTCCTCTGTGTTCAATAACGGGTTTTAATTTCATGAAAGCAGTTATGTTGTCAAAACCGGTGTCACATTATTCAAACGGTGGATTTGCAAAAACAACACACACAAACAAACACACACCAAAAAAAAAGAAAAACCTCAAGAATGCCTCATCAGCGATTAGACAAGAGATAACTTTTCCTGCAGAACATCCATCAAATCCAAGTCTCTTCCCACGTCTCACCCTTTATTTTGTTATTTGTCACCCAAATGATTAATAGTCACTTAGCGTATTATTGCGCTGCATGCTGCCACAGCTCCTGCAATTACAGAATACTTAGCTTCTCAGCTGTCAGCGATCCATGCAGGGAAGAGGATACTGCAGGTTCACATGGCAGAGGAGCAGAGGCAGAGGTTAACACACTCACACACTGGATGTGGATGTGTCACTTTCAGCACATCTGTTTTGATGACAGTGTGTCCGTTTGAGTTACTTTCCCCTCAAAGCTTGAAACGGATCGTTAACAGCGAATGCTAAAATACAAAAAAATGCACACTCACAGGAATGCAGGTCATTGGTGACGATAATCAGACCGAGAATCTTCCTCATTGGCCAAGAATGTGAAAATAAACAAGTGATCTGACAGCAGTTTTGCGTCATTTTCATTTTACCTGATAGACGTAAGAGTAGAAAAAAGGACAAAACAAAAGTTAAAGAGTGATATTTAATAAAAGCAATATATGTTGTTTCCAATATTCATGCTTAATTTCTGTTAAAAAGCAAAACAAATGTCAGTTGTAAGATGAAAAATGAAAAAAATAAAAAACCGAGCATTCATCAAAACAAACCAAAAGTGCAGATTTATGATGCAAAACCCAACAGACTTACTGATATTTGAATTTGAATTGGAGGCTATTGATTTAAGTTTTATACAAACAGAAACACGGCTAAAAATTTGCACACAGCCTCTATAAAAAAAGAACAGAGCCGTGGAGCAGGAGGGCTGCAGTGTAAATAAGGAGAAAAAAAAAAAGCCCACATGACCTCATTCAGTCCAGCCATTATCATTGAAGTAATGCATTATAAGCTGTTATTCCAGGTAGGACTGTTCCTCGTTTGTCAATGTCAGATGAAAGGTTTTGTAGACAAAGACCCATTAAGAGCTCAGACTAAGTGTTTCTTTTTTTCTGAATATTATATGATAGCCATTTGTTTTCACTGTCTTGCATATAAAGACATGATTGACTCTCATCTCGGGAGGGAAAAGGTTTATTTCCGAGGCCGGACTGATCTGCCAGCATCAGTTGTTAATGTAATGACCCATGCAGGCACGCAAGTCTCTTCATAAAGCCCCCAAACACACAACATATCCCTGTTATTAAAAGGTGTTTTATTTTGCAAAGGTACACATTCTTACAGGATTCCCAAGACTTTTAATTCTCCAAATTTATGATAAGTGTGTCAACATAACTCTTTCAAAACCCTATTACATCAACTCAGGTGACATTTTAAAGACATATCTTTAAATTTAAGCAGTAAAACACTGATGAATATTTTTAATAAAGCTCTGTTGCAACTGTCAGCAAGTAAACAGCAAACATTAAAGCAACAAGTAAACATTTATGTTTTGTGCACTCTGGCGCCCCCACAGTTTCTGAGTGCAACACTGATGTAACAGATGTGCAGATTACAAACAAAGTTATGTCATGAAGTACATATATTTGCGTTTTTTTCATATAATTTGCAGCAAATTAAAGGCTGCTCAAGTGTTGCACACAACTCAGAACAGCAGGATGCTAAGCTAACATCCCCTCAGCCAGAGACGATATGCTGCTGACACCTGACAGTAACATGCTACTAGCTAAACTTCTCTCACAATGAGCTGAATCTGATGAAAAACAAGCAAGTCAACAACATTATTAACACAGCCAATCATTGTGCAAATGCAACAAAACAAGACAGAAAACTTAGCAAGCCAGCAGTTATCAATAACTTGTCCAATACAGAGTCTTTTTGCAGCTTCTTTTGTTGCAAAGCTTTTACCAAAAACTGAAAGACCGTCTGACATCACTTCTGTTCAGGCTTCTCCAATGTAAATGTGACATCTGCTATCAAATAAATAACAAGCTAATTTGCAGAAGTGTTCAAATGACATTATACTTACATAAAATAAAGTCTTTGTCTCATCTCTTCCGTTAAATGTCTGTGTCTTTATCGTGCGGTGGCAGAAAAGTATGTATGACTTTACAGATGTGTTTGTTTTCTCTTGTCTGATAAAGACGCCTCCTGTCGTTCTTTGTAATAACTTATGTTTATTCAACCTGCTAGTCGTCCTTCAACGGGCAAAATATAACAACATCAGCAAAACTGAACACGTCTTAACTGAGAAAACTGAATGAGATCCATTCGAAATGCTCAAGTGTTTGTATTGGCCTCGAGAACTGAGAGAGAACAACATGGAAATCCCCTCTTTAAGACTTCATGTTCCTCCTTTTTTCCGCCCTCTCTGCTGGCGTCGCCCATTAAAGCGCTCATGCTGTTCACTTTATCATTCTTATGACCCCCATCTTCGGCATCGGTACTGAGGCTTTCCTCCCCCCTCTGTCTCTAATTCATCATCCTTTATAGAGACTAATAGGCTCGAGGTGACACCAGGGAGAGCCGGCGATGACTCCTGGCTGCTCAGATCCACTCAGAGTGAAGGGTTTTCATTTGCCTCCAAGACATGGTGGTATTCATTTGTTGCAATGGCACCCAATTTTCTCCTGGCTTACAGCGCAAAACTGGAGGAATCTTTACCAGGCCTCTTAAACGGAGATGTACAGCCCAGTTTCATGACTGCCGTATGATGCCGTTCCTCCTGGTTGCCTCTTGTTGCTTTATTTTAAATGGTATATATTTATTGACGTTGAGATATGTGCACAGATGAATTTGTCACTTGTCTTGATGCAAGTTTTAAGAGATAGATCGTCCTTGAAGAGGTGAGTGAAATTGAGAAAGGCGAACCCCATATTGATCAATTTAACATCTTTAAACTACCGTAATTTCCGGACTTTTGAGCGCACCTGAATATAAGCAGCACCCACTAAATTTAAAAAGAAAAAAGATTTTGTACACTTATAGGCCGCGCTTGTTTATAAGCCGCAGAATTACTTTCTAGTTTTTTTTCGTCCATAAATTAGCCGCCTCATTGTTTAAGCCGCAGGGTTCAAAGCGTGTGAAAAAAGTAGCAGCTTATAGTCTGGAAATTACGGTACTTAAATTTATGTTCTGCAGCTAAGCAGGAAGTATCACAAAACTTAAAAGGTAAATTTAGAGATATCAGAGTCTGATTTGTCACACAACGCCGTTAATTCCTAGCTAACGGTTACAGCTAACCTGTGAAGTCAGTCGGTAACATCTGCACTGCAAAACAGCTGTCAAAGTAATGCAAGTGAATGAAACAGATGTTTGCTTTGCATGCAGTCTTTACACACTTCATACCAGGTTAAAAGGGCGGGGTTTTTGATAAGTTTCTAAAACATTTGACCTTCTGAAGACAAAGTTTCGCGTCCTGTTGCTTCCCAAAAGTCACTGCCAGTTTCTGCTACGCATGAAAACACTCCAACCTGAACCAACTGGTTGATTCAGACACTTAAATATCATTGACTGGTGTGTCATGCAACATCATCAAAAGATGTGCGACTCACTTAGACTATGAATATATCACTTTGTATGCTTATACAAGCTATGTACCGTATTTTTCGGACTATAAGGCGCACCGGATTATAAGGTGCAATATCAATGAACGGGTCTATTTTCATAAATAGGTGCACCAGATTATAAGGCGCATTAAGCGAAACAAAACAGTCAGATAAGTCAAACTTTATTCAACTCATTCACAATAACTCTCAACATTGTTCAGTTGTAACACATAAAATACAAAACAATACACTCACTTTTTCAGTTCATTCCTCTTCCACAAATCTTTACAGCTTTACAGCTGTAAATATTATGTTGAAGCACAGTACGTATTACTCCGCAAGGCATCTGACTACGGTAGCCGTAATGCTCCGACAATCCATCAAGCGGTGCGGCTTCGTAGCTTACCAAAGTCGTACTGAAACATTTTGACAGATTTTTGAGCGCCGTGTACCACATAAAATCGGTTTGAGGTCAGTAAGCACAACCAGAATTAATACATAAGGCGCACCGGATTATAAGGTGCACTGTCGAGTTTTGAGAAAATTAAAGGATTTTAAGTGCGCCTTATAGTCCGAAAAATACGGTAATTGTTCTCCAACAAACCAGCAACGACTTCTCATCTTTTTATTTATTTATTTATTTATTTTTAAAATTTTCTATACACACAGCAAATGTTCGGAGCCGGAGTCTAACTCCCGTGGAGAACGAAACTTCCGTACATCAAACACCCGCCTGAGCGTCAAACGACTGAGCTACTCCAGGAACTCGTGCAATGAGAAACGTTCCGTACTGTTTGCAGTGCAAAAATAAATTGCAATTAAATGCGTTATGTTTTTTTTGTCGCGTTATGTTTTCTGTAATTAATCGTAATTAACACGATAAAGTCCCAGCCCTAAATATTACATAATTTGAGTTTAACTTTCATTCCTTTTGTCACATTCAGCTCAAAGACGAGTATTTTATGTGCGTTAATCAAACTTAAGGAACAAAAACTACAAACTTTAATTTTCATTCAAGTCATTTTTAGCTTTAGTCGAGTTCAGCTGAACGATCGTCAGCAGATAATGAGGATCCTAATAAAACAGTAAACAATATTAAAGCAGAGAACAAGTTGTCATTCCCACACTGATTTCTTGTTTAAATATAACGTAGATTGAACAGAAATGACATCTATTAACTTGAAAAAGACTGATAGACTTAATCATTTCTTTGGTTATTTGACTAAATCTGTAACATCCTGTTTAAGAACCTGACAGCTTTACAGAGTTCTTGTCATTGACTCTTAATGGGTTTTAATCACTTTATACTCGACTTCGTGTGAAATGTTGTGACTGAGATGTTTTTGATGATAATACAGCTGCAAAATCATTTGTTTTTTTTCCACCTGAGCTCCTTTTAAAGCAAAAACTATTTGATTAAATCTCTATCAAGGTGCTGGAGTAACTAAAAAATGTGACCTCGCGTCCCTCCGCTGTGTTTTTACAGGTGAAAGAGTGGGTGCCGCTGGTTGGAAAGACCAAGAAAACTAAATCTGAAGACAAGTTTTACTCAGATGAAGAGGACAAGAAGGACGAGGAAGGATCAGAGAGCAGCGGCAGTGAAGACAGCAGCAGCAGCAGTGGAGAAGGTTTGATTTCTGAGTCCAAGTTCAAATGCTGATATCAGATAAAATTATTACAATTAAGATATTAGATCTTTTATGCATGTAAAGGCACCTTGAAACCCGGATGTGAATGAAGTATTTGGCCACTAACAATGAAAACCGCTCCAATCAGAGAGAAATAATCAACTTATTTTAACTTAATGGCTTCTGCAGAGCATAAAAATCATCTAAAATGAGGTTAAATGTCATAAAAACTCACTTAAGCTTGTGTTTGTTTCTGCAGAGTCGGGCAGTGAAAGTGAGGAGGAGAGCAGCGAAGAGTCTGAAAAAACCTCCAGTGATTCTGGAAAAAGCTCCAGTGGGTCTGAGAAGAGCTCCAGTGAATCTGATTCGGAGCAAAAGAAGAAGAAAAAGACCAAAAAGGCACCACAGAAGAAGAAGAGCAAACCAACTGCAGCTGACAGGTAGAGAGAAATCTGAAGGCATCATTTTTCTTCCATGTGTCCAGATGTTCCCTGCTTCTTCCTCCTTTTCTCTTTCCTTCATAGATAATTAGACAGGTGTGTGTGTGTGTGTGTGTGTGTGTGTGTGTGTGTGTGTGTGTGTGTGTGTGTTGCTGCATCAATAAGCTCAAACTCCCATCTGTTCACATCTTCAGCCATTTTTATCGTCTGTATGACAACAAACCAGCTGCTGGCGGATCTTTTCCCCTCTGTTCAGTTTGATCTTTTCTCCTCAAAAACCCAAAAACATTCGGCTTCATCCTGATAATTTTCCAAGCAAAAAAATATAAAATTATACTTATATTTAATTTTATACCTTTAAAACAAATGCAAGCACAAAAAAGGTTTGAAAAAGATAGAAAAAGATTGATATTAGCTGTAAGAAATGAGAAAAGACATATTAGATGTTTACTTCACTAAATGGGAAAACAGAGCAGGTTTATTTGTGTTTGTTTCAACATGTTTTGGCCGACGCCTTCATTTCGCCTGAGTGGAGTCTTGACGATTCCTTCGACTGCAGCCTGGAGCCTCTGAGGCCGTAAAGATATTTGTCTTTTATTTGTTTTCTGGGTTTCATTTCTCTGACAAATGATATGATGCGAGTGTGGCAGCGAATGAGAGGCTGTTAAGCGACACAAATGATGGAGTTTCACATCACTGCATGCACAGAAGCTCTTAAGCTAAGAGACAATAATGAATAATAAGATAAAAATAATGGCGAGAAAACTCAAATTCAAACAGTGAGAAGAAAATAGGTATATTTCCAACATCGTCATCTGCTCACATTTGAGTTTCTTCTTTATTACTTTATGAAAATTACAACTTTTCAAGCTCAAATGTGTGTTTTTCCAACCTTGCAAGGCAGCTGGACTGCTGAGATCTCAAGTCTGAAATATATCGCAGGTCAAAGTTGAAAAGATCCAATCGGATTTGTTCATGTCTGGTCAGAATATGACCGGACCAATCAGCATCCTTTGAGGAGAAACAGGTGGTGCAAGCTTGTAAACAATGGTAGCTGTTAGCATGGAAGCTGCAGTTTTATCAACATTTCATCATTAAAAGACGATCAAAAAACAAAACTGAAGGCTTTTCTTGACAGAATAGATGTTTTTGTTCTTCCCATGTTTGGCTTCTGCAAGATTATTAAATGTGACGTATAGAACATTCGTCCAATCATCTTCCAGCTTTTTTAAAATGTTTTATCAGCTGTTTCGCAGATGGACGTGTGAAATAAATCTTATTCATACATGAAAAATTCCATCCGGTGTGCACCTTATGAATGAATACTAGACTGGATGTTTTCTATTTATTGTTTGTATATTTTAGTGTCTTTTAATGACTTTATTTATTATGCTGCCTTGTTTTTATGATCCAGTATGTAAGTGCACTGAATTT
>JAQMCX010000058.1:22536792-22550642 GCA_029814765.1 Acanthurus leucopareius | reverse complement strand
CACTGTTCGGAAAAACACATTTATTTAATTAAAAGTTAAAAAAATCTTTCTGTGTTATATTTTTCTGTGTAAATATCTCATGTTACAACGTGAACATCTGCGGCTTATAGACAAGTGCGGCCTATATATGTACAAAATCTTTTTTCTTTTTGGGTGCGGCTTATACTCAAGTGTGCTCAGTAGTCCGAAAATTACGGTACTTATCTTATTTATTTAGATGAAGAAGATTCTTTGCTTTAGCATTAGCTATCATGCTAAACCACCAATGCTTGAATGTTTATTATGAACCTCTCGCTAACATTTGTTAGCAATAATACTTAGAGACACTGTTTCTTCTAGCCAAAGGACATGAGAGCAGTTTTGACTTTAAGAAGCTATTAAGAGTCGATTCTAAGATAAATTACTGAGCCGATGCTGTTTGAGAAACAACTTTGTGTTTGAGCTCAGACGTAAACTGCAGAGTTTCACCTGCTTCAGTGGATGTAAATCAAAAAATACAAGTTCATATGGGAGCAGAAAAGATGCATGAGGGGCAAAGAAAAGAACAAACTGTCTGTTCTTGTTTCTTCACTCTGAAGGAATCGAGCCTGTGCTTCGTTTCCTCTGTATTTTTTTTTTTTTAAGTCTCAATCAATCACCTGTTTTGTTGGTTGGGGAGCCATCTTTGCTTCCTGATGTTAATCAAATAAACGGCACATGTTTTACACGAGGTTACCATCCCATATTCATCACAGCTTGCTTGTATTCTAATGGCGTAATTATTCTAATGTTGATTAAGCCACTTGGGTAATTAGCATTTTTGATTGCGACTGCATCTGCAGGTGAACTGAAGGGAGGGAAAAATAAAAGATCCGAACAACCCAAACTACATTTAGACATGTTATAGCAGCTCGTAGCAGCAAATAAAGAGAGACACTTGTTCAAACTAGTTATGAGTGAACTTAATTCCCACTTTAAAACAAATGTCTCTCTTAATTTAACTTAGAAAGTTAAGGTTAAAATCTGCTCTGGAAGAGCCGGTTCGAGCGGCGCAGCCGATGGAAGCTGCAGTCTTTCAGTGAGTGAGATCAGGTTCCTGCAGCGAAGTGACGCAGTGAGCCGAGCCGGGGATTAAAGCACCTCTCTTAGTGTACTTTTTTTCTTGCTTTGGGAAAACATGTCTGTTGAAACAGTCAACAAAGTGCACGGACGCACAGTGGCCTTTTCCCCGAGTTTACTCAGGTTTCCCCATATGGACGCCTCGCCACATGGTCCCCTCGGCCCTCCTGCAGCAACCGCAGCTCCCCGCCCTTCAGAGGGACAGAGGATATGTTGAGAGGACAGTGTGTGTGTGTGTGTGTGTGTGTGTGTGTGTTTGGGTTTCTGTATGTTGAGTGTATGCATATGTATGTGGGTTTAAATGTGTGTGTGTGTGTGTGTTTATTTGGTCTCTTTAGCTCCTCACACTGCAGGCCAACATGCTAACTCAGAAGTCTGAGTGACTTCATCTGGAGGTCTTACAGCCAAAACATTCAGAACAACAGACACAGCATGATGACATCATGAAGAAGCATGGGATCATGGGAGATGTTGTCTTCATTGTTAAACAACCACCATTACCAATGAAAAATGTTTTTAACCTTTCATTTGCCTAAGGTCAGTAACTCTCTCACTCTTTGTTTTATCATCTGGTGTTTCCTTTGTCGCCAGTTACAAGCAACCAAATTAAATCCATCTTTGAATAAATTACAGATTTCTCTGATTCTCTGAAACATTTGGGATAATCTTAGACACAGTTCTTTGTAGACATTTAAAACAGATATTTAAGTAAAGGTCATAAATCAAAACCTCTGGATCTCAGCAGATGGGACTCAAACTCAATAATCGAAGAAAATGTCGAAAAATTTTTTGCAGAAGATTTTTGTATTGTTATTTTGTGTTTTTCTACAAGCTGTTAACAAGATGTTGACATTTTTCTCGAGTTTATTCAGCAATGTGTGAGCAAACCCCCTTAAAACATTCAGCAGAAACAGAGAAACAACATCAGCTTTTATTTGGACTTGTGTTTTTTTCCACCAGATGAATGTAAATTCTCCTTTTAGTTTTGTTTCAGTCTCCATCTCTCAGGAGAAATATCTGACTTTTAGCTGCTAAACACTTGAGTAAGTTCACCATCTTGATGCTAATGCCGTCTGCCTGCTGTTTGGTTGCAGGGCTGCACAGCTGGTTTATCTGCTGCTGGAAACAGGAATGAGAGCAGCGCGACTGAACACAACCTGCTCGAGCTTCACTTACAGACTGTTTCTGCAGCTTTAAACTGTTTCTATCAACAGATGGTGTTTGCTTACCCGTCATGGATCACTGACAGTGAAGATGCTTCATGCATGATGACGTGTGCTGACATCGCTTTATGGCGTTTGGACTTAAACGTTGCAGTTAAAACCGTTAAGTGCACTGAAAATCTTGAACAAACCAACGCTGCATGTTTTTCTTTTTTCATGGAGAAGAAAAGATTACTGATGTGTTTTGACATCAGACACTCTGAGGTTTTTTTAAATTGTCCAAAATCCTGCAAAGATCATTGATAACACACTTAAACAGCGAGTACGGACACATTTACAGTTATGTGGTTATTCTGGGGCAGTGGAGACGGGGCTGAAGGGTGCTGGATGCTGGGGGCTGGTGCTGATGGTGGGGGTATGATGAGCTGTAGTGCTCATCCATCAAGACCACTTACACGCCATAGGATCTGCTCTATAGCTGAGGGGGGAAATTAAGTTATAGACCCACATCTGCTGATACCCGCTGGTTCATTAGAGGATCCGCCTGCTTAGGCAGCAACTGTGCAACATCAAGCACGCTGCAAAAAGTGAGGAGCTTGTTTTGAATAATGTGAAATCTGAGAAAAATGACTTAAAATTCATTTTCAGAATTAAAGAGATTCTGTTCAACCAGATGTTTCTATCCTGAAAACACACACATCTGTTAAATGGCGCTTATTTTATTATTCTTTTTGTCACGCAAGTTTAAATAATTTAATCATTTTTATTTGTTGGATTAAATTATTCACCTGTGACCTTCAGGTGAGGTGAACTTTGACATGATGTGAAACTGTTTGATGCTTCATTTTAGGATTTCAGTGTATTTTTTTCTTTTAAGTGTAAATTAAAACCAAACAGAACCATCCAACACACTGTCTGATTACATTCATGTAAAAAGTGATCAATCATCTTGTTAGAAAAACGTCAGGATCGTCATGACTGCCTGAGCTGTACATTTCTTGCAGTGCATCTCCTCAGTGGCAGAGCTCTTCAGGAAGGAGGAGGGTGGAGGAGAGAAAAAGGAGGAAGGGCAGAGATTCATTTTAGAGCAAGAGGCCTCGATCAGCAGGAGTCCACTGCCACAGCCCAGTGTGAATAAAACTGATTGGATGCAATTGGTTTGGCGCTTATTTTGCTGACATTTACAAAAAAGTTAGTTTGTTGTTGTTTCAATTAGCAGCAGCAGCAGCGGCGGCGGCGAGGTGGGCTGCCGAGCGCCGCCGCCGAGAGCTCAGAGGGGACGACACGGCTGCTTTTACTTATCGTGTTATGAGAATTCGACTGTATTGAAGATAATCATGTATCACACAGGTCTGAGTGAGTCTGACTGCGAGGAAATCAGCTTCTTTTAACAATAAGTGAGCACTGGAAAAGGAAATAACACTGTAAAAGTGTTATTTTTGCATGATGGGATAGTTTATATTGAGGGATCAGACTGTCACTTCTTTATTTTATCTTTATTTTTAATGAATAATTCCAACATTTGAGTGGTTGTGTGATGGAGGACGTCCTGGTTATGGAGTCTTTTAAATGTAACTGAGACATTTACAACTAAAGATGCATTAAATTATAAAATAAATGCATTAAAATATTAGATTTCTCTGTTAAATGGGCCTCATACCCGATGATAGTACTATTGCTTTCTCTCTGTAAATATAACTTTTGTGTCTTCGTGTTTGTATCCGTCTCTGCACTTTTTTCTCTCTCCAGATGACTGTGACAGTGTGCAGTTTATATGGATTTAGACGCTTGAAAAACTGCATTGTTGTTTGTCATGTTAATGTATTTCGTCCTGCCCTTTGTGCTGAGGTCGGACTAAATTATTCATTCATTTTATTCGACTAAAAAACAAACAAGAAACTTTGTAATTCAAGCTACAGTTTTTGTTTTTTTTACAGCAACAGCTAAGATATACAAGATACAAAATGAAGAATATGGATGAACAAAATCCTGTTTGCTTTCTTATGTTTGGCCTTTATTTATTCAGGGACACTTTGCTGACTCTGCAGTCTGACTTTCAGCAACACTCTGCTTCACATTCATGCAGTCAGAGAGACGCCACCTTCACTGTAAGACTCCGAACCGAAACATTTATTCACATTTGACTCTTCAGGCTCTCAGCTGACACCGTTACCCTCAGTTTCTGACTGTAAATGGTAGAAAAATGTTCACTTTTAATGCACATCTCAAATATTTTGTTGATGTTCATTGTGTAGGGCTGCAGTTGAAATCTGGCCAAATGCACATTAATAGAAACGTTGGTTCTTCTTTAATATCTCACGTTTTGAACACAAACCAGCAGTCTTCATTTGACCAACTTTCCTCTGGATCTTCTCCTCTCGGTCCATCCTCATGTTGCTTCAGACTGTGGAGGATTTTTTTCAATTAAGCATTTCATTTCTGACAGTTGAGGCGAAACTAGCGAGGCTTGAAATGTATGAATGATGGCACTTAGTGAGAAACTACCGTCCACACCCCATTAACCGCCATCAGTCACCGAGCAGATTGCACGATTAGGGTGAGTCATGAGTCAAATGTGCGATTCAACATGCCTTCCTCTGGCCCCTATCGCCTCTCGCTGTTTGCATCTGCAGCGGTTGGACATGTGAGAGCCGCAGGATGCTGGCTGCTTGGCTCACTCGTCCCATAAGGGTACTTCCTCCCAAAGTATTGCTTTTCGTCTTATCTAGATTCTTCAGATTAGTCAATCAGGATTATAAACAAGTGTTTAAGAAGGGAGAGTGTCAGAAGCTTAACTGATTTATGTAAATTTACTCTAACTGCTTAGTTAAAGGTCTTCACTGTTTGTTAAACATGCTGAAAATCCCATTTTTACACATTATTCTCATTAGAAAACAGTGTGAGCTTTACTCTTGTTCGACCTTGTGCTTGGTCACTTTCTTCAGGTCATTTTCTTCTGTTTCTTTGACTCATGAAGTCCAGTTCAGTTTGGTTTTGTGTCGGCTCACCTCGTTCTGCCTCTGCTGCCTGTTTTTAAGCCATGTTAATTTCATTAACGAAGACTATGACGAAAAATATTCGTCAATGAACCTTTTACACGGACGAAAACTAAAGAAAAACTAAATAAAAAGTCAGATATGATGACGAAGACTGTGATGAAATATCTGACACTTTAGTCAACGAATAAAAACAAGACAGAAATGTTAAGGAGAGACGAATGGAGATGAGATCTGATCAAAACGACCTTTATTGTGGGACAATTTAGAAAGAAATCCAATCAGAGTGAATCTTTAGAGGGCAGGTTGACAGGTCACTCACAGGAGGACAAAGACGAGTTTGCAGAACTTCACACAGTTTCAGTTCGACAAAAATCTGCTAATATTTGGTCTAAAATACAGACAAAAACTAGACTAAGACTAAAAGATTTCAGATGACTAAAATATGACCAAAACTAAATGGTTTGTTATTCAAAAGACTAAGACTAAATCAGCATTTGCTGTCAAAATTAACACTGTTTTTAAGCACAACTTCCCATCATCCTTCTGTTATGAGAACCTCCTCACAAGAGCCAGAATAAAATATAGAAGTAATTTTTTAACTTAATCATTCAAAGCTTCTCTGCTAAAGTCTGACGATAAAGATATTAACCTGGAAATGAGAGTAATGTTTCTGCCTATAAAAGACATTTCTAGTTTCATAATTCTAAACGATTTTGTTAAGCTGTGAAAAATAATCCGTCTGATTTACGTCATTTAATACACAGCTGTTACACTGACGTTGGCAGGAGGAGCTGGATCAACGCTCCTCTGCTTTATCACAAAAGATGAAAGGTTTCATCAGCGTTACCTTCTTCACCGTTAATGGCCATTAACCTGATCTCCCCTCAGCATCCGTCAGGCTGAGGGTAACGCAACTCAAGCAGAAGATCAGAAGATAGGTGGATGAATGGATGAAGCTGGAGCCATGGTGGTAGTATTTTGTGTTCCTCCAAACACTCTCGGCTTTGTCCCGGGGATTATTATGGGCTGACATCAATGGCTTGAACCCCATATATCACCTCCTCGGCGATGGTGGCTCAGGGTGTTCTCACACGCTGTGAAGGAGACATCCTGTGAAAAACCAGGAGATCTATATCGAGCCTGGATGAAAGTAACAAAAAAAAAACTGCAATGGGTCAAACTTATTTCCCTGTTGATCGTGCCGAACGTTAATGTCTGCAAATCTTTTGTCCTGCTCACGACGTGTCGAATATAGCCTCCATACCCTCTTATGAGTTTCTGAAATTTATGTTTGACCCCTGTAGGTTAGCATGTTGTGTGATGATCTGATGAGAGAGCGGAAACAGATGTTTTATGTAGTTGTTTTGTATCTAATTGTTCTTCTTTTATATGTTGTGTTTTCACTGAGGAACCATGGCAAAGACAATTTACTGTCACCTGCAGAGAGACAGACATTAAATTTTTGCTTATTCTATTTCTAATTATTCCTACATGGAACATTTGGAATAAGACTGCCATGTAATGCAGTTTCTTCATTACTAAAGTTTTGCACCAAGGTAAATTTCGCTGCTGTAGTACTTTAAGTAGGCAATATTTTTCTGTAAAATTACACCCAGGTGGGTGTCCTGCTTGGTTGGCCTGATCATGTGATCACATGACATGTCAGTCTGAATCACAAGGTGGGGCTGCAACAGTGAAACGTGCCCCATTCTTACTAATTGAAATACTGTAGACCCTATTGCCCAAATGTAATTATAGCATCAAGTATGGGCACTTGAGGAAACAGCAAGAAACAAATTGAAATTTAAGAGTGAAATACAAACTGTCTCCTGCAGTGCATAAGTGCTCATAGTGCCCACAAGACCTGGCCTGGAAAACCTGGAATAAAAAAAAAACCCTATTTCATGTTTGATCTTTCAATATTATTATTATTTTTTATATATAAAGCAACAAATTAATCCTACATTTTAATTTAACACAAACTGAAAAAGCCCAACTTCTTATCTCATAATCTATCAGACATCATAAAAAACTTTAGATTTAGAATAAAAACGTCTTATAAAACAGTCGACAGAGTGAAGCAGCAACGTCTGTCTGACACAGTTTCCTCACTTTTTTATTGTTTTCATGCAGCTTGTTTGTTTTCACACGTCTTTGTTGTTTCTCATAATGATGCAGACTTTAAATTATTCTCTTGTTAACTCACTGACACAGGTTTCTCTATAAAAACAATTAAAACAGAGAAAATATACCGGTAGTTTCATAACACAGGTTGCATTGGATTTATATTACATTAAATAATATTGCAATATTTTATTTTTTAAAACTTAACTGTTGGAGTTCAGGTGATCCAAAGTTCAGTTATGTATTACTTTTGACTAATTTAATCTGGAACAGTTTATAATTCAAAAGCTAACTGCTTGTTTTAATGTTCGGCTTAATTCTGTAGTATCATTAATAAATACACTTGTAAATAGAAATACTCAAGTATGGTGCAAGTACCAAAAAAACAAACAAAAAAACAAACAAACAAAGCTGTATTTTTTGCACATAGGAGGAGCAATTAATAACTTTTTGGCTTTTTGAGCCACAAACTGATCAATAATCCCATGTAGTTACATCTGCCGCTGTTTTTTTAAGGACACTGAAGAGTAAATTTACACTTTTCACTCCTGAAGTGAGTAAAATAAAGGTGTTAGATAGAAAAAAAGGACCAAAAAGGGCAAAAGAGCTGCAGCTGTGCCCTCAGACTGTTTTAATTTTCATGCTTAAGTTTCTTATGACCCTCATTAATATTCCTCTAGATAAAATTCTGTTCATGTAGCTTGAAGAGTAATTAGTTCCCACAAAGGTTAGTTTAAATTGTGTAAGAATAATGAGCTCTCCATCAGCAGAGGAGCATAATGACAGCTAAGTACAGTACGTAGGCCACATCAATACACTCTTCCCCCGGCGCCGCCGCCACTGCTGCTGCTGCTGCTGCTGCTGCTGCTGCTGTTGTGACTCCCATCACGTTCAGGAGCTGTCAGCAGGTCGAGTGCCGGGAGCTCAGAGTGCAGATGACAGGTGGAAGAGCAGAGCGGCTGCACTGGAATGAAAATGGCACGGCCCGGACAACATGGCGACAAAACGTTTCAAGAGGCTCTATAGTTCAGAGGATCCAGGCAAAGAGATGCTGTCCAGATGCCTCTTCTCAGCCTCGGTTGAAGTGTTCATTCCATGAGTCAGTGTGTTACTCACTTCTGAGGGAGGGGGGAGGGAGGGGGAGGGGGAGGGGGGAGCTGCTGTTTTTTCCAAGCTGTGATCTTCAGGCTTCTTCTTTGGCAAGACAATGGCAGATGGGAATGCGTCGGCGCTGAAGGAGGCCCTCTGCGTGCACGGACACGCCATGCAAAGTTCAACAGTGTCACGCTCCTTCCTCGACTCTGCTGCCGCTGCCGCTGCTGCTGCTGTGTAACGTTTGTGTGCCGTTTCCTTCTCTGAACCTCTTAAGGAACCTTTGTAAGTGGTGGAAACTTGTGCCTGCACGCTCTCGTATTTGTTCTTTTTCCCAAAAAGATCCTCAGGGTTTATCCCAATAAAACATCATTACTCTGAGTGATATTAACTTTACAAACCGCTAATAATCTTCATGAAATGTAAACATTTTGGATTCAGGCGCAACTTTGAGACGGAGCCAGTTGTTGTTCTGAGGTTAAATCCCACAACACCTGCTTCATCATTAACATCAGAGGTAGCAACGGGCTCCTTTTTAAGCTCTGACATAAATTAACTTGTGTCCTTCTTAATAAAAGGCTCCATATCTGGTTTCTGCGATCCGTTCGGACTAATGCATTTTCCTCCTGCTGGTCACAGAGACGTTTTCACTCAAGTTGCTGAAAAACGCAGCCGCTTCACTCATTCTTAATCCAGACATTTCAATCCTGACACTTTTATGGGTGGACAGTCATAGAAGGGTACAAGTTGCAGCGCCGTGGAACAAAACAATCCCCTTAGTTACAGTAGCCAGGAATCTGGCCGCGGTGGAAAGACGCAGATGTGAAAGATCACATTTCAGATGAGCGCTGATACACCAAAAGAGCCCCAACAAGCCTCTGCAACGGCTCCGTGTAGAGGTATGTGGAGCACTTTCCACGGCTGACCAACTTTTTGATGACACATTAGCAAAATTTCATCATCTCAGTGCTTCCTCACCAAAAAAAAAAAACAGAAAAAGAAAAAGAAAGAGGATCTTTAAATGGCCAGACATGGTGAGACAGCTGAAATCTTGAAATAGCTGAGGTGTCTGCTGTGGCTGTGTGTTTTCATCCACCTATGGCGCCCTCACCACTAAAATCTAGTCACCGCAAGTGGATTGACCTCCGCTTTGTAACCGGAGACGCAGTTGTACTTTGGAATTCACAAACTTTCATCTCTGCAGTCAAAACCTTTCATCGCAAGTGGCTCAGCGTCTTGATCTGTAGTCAGTTATCTGCCAGGAAAAGAAAACACTGACCGCACTTAGAGAAATAAAGGGTAACAGAGACACTGAGAAACATTTTAATTATAGGAAGCTCATTGATGTTTTGAGGTGTTAAAGTGATTCACAGCTTCAGCCCGTGAGAAGACACAAACGGTGGTGAAAGACGTATTAATATTCCTTTAAAAAAGCATTAAAGGTAGTTAAAACACTCGTTTAGAAATTAAAAAGGACATATGTAACATTATAATTATGTATTCGAGCAAAAAACAGGGGCTTTCAGTTGAATATGGGTTAAAATTGAATATTTGTAGCTATATGTTCAATGCACTGACCTGTTTTCTACTGTTATACACTGAAATGCATGCAAAAAAAGCTTTTATTATGATTTTATTCAGGTTTTGATAAAAATGTTTTATGTGAAAACATTTCTGCATCGTTGTTATGTTTGTATTTTATTTTATTAAGTTGAACTTGACTGTAGCTGAATGAGGAGGAACTGATTGAACTACTTTATAAACTATTTTTAAATGAATTAAAATTTATTACATGTTTTAAAATATTATTTACATTTTTAGGTAACAGGTAGCATATTTCTAAAGCTGTAGATATTTGCAGCTGACACCATTACAGTATAAATATGTAAATGAATCTGTACATGTTGACATGTGCAGAAAAACACCATACAAACCATCTTACTCGCCTGCTTTTCAAAACATCATTCATCACCTCGTGTGTCGACCTGACTGTGTTTGACACAAAGCTGCTCTGCTCCTGAAACTTAGCTAGCTCCTCGCTTGCTAGCATCTAGCTTTCCAGTGCTAACTTGCAAAAGTTGCACGAGTGTTTAAAAAGGAAAAGGCTTGACAAACATATCAACAGCTCAGCTGACAAAAAGCACAGCTGCATGAAAATCCCACAAACCCTTCGGCTCAGTTAAACTCAAGTGTGAGGCAGCGTGCACAAAGTATGAATCCACCGCTGCGAGCGGTTTGCTGTATCGCCGTCGTATTGTCAGTGGATTTAAAAGACATTTTGCAAAAGGGGGATTTTCTGCTGTGTTTGGCATGAAAAAAAAAGTTCAGGAACCCCTGCTGTAAATCAACACCTCTTTCAGACTCCACATTCCCACTGTGTAAAGAGAAATTTATAGTCTCTGAGATCAAGCCGAGATAACCCTGATGACATCACTTATGTTAAAGACTTGTCAAAGCTCCGCAGAGCTGCAGAAACCTCCATTATGGCTTTTTCACTGGATGAGCCCCTGACATGGAAAACGAGAGGAATTCCTAAACAGGAGGTCCTGATGAACCACCTTCTGTTTGCTTAACACATTTCTACAGATACGTCTCAGCTCTGAAACCAGGCACAGCTACAAACACATGTACATCCTCGTTTGTTTTTACTCCAGCCATGTGCAGAGCTCGTTTGGAAACGCTGCACTCCAGCAGCTCCCTGCCTTTAGATTCCTTTTCTTCCCTGTTCCTGTAGAGGAGCAATCATTTCTTCATTAGCCTTTTATTTGTTTCTAACTGTTCCACTTCAGGGGTAACACACACAGTTTATTTGGGTACTCTTAATTACAAAAGGGAGATTGTGTGCCCTCCTCGCCGAAATGAATGTCTTTCTCAGCCTCCCAGAGGGCAGCGGCAGCTTAGAGTTGGACTGTATCTGATTGCATTTTCCAAGATTGATGAAGTTATCGAAATACTGACCAGACTGACTTGGACCTTATCT
Source organism: Acanthurus leucopareius (assembly GCA_029814765.1). Lineage (NCBI taxonomy): Eukaryota > Metazoa > Chordata > Actinopteri > Acanthuriformes > Acanthuridae > Acanthurus > Acanthurus leucopareius. Next base: position 22,539,186 of record JAQMCX010000058.1, on the reverse strand, counting down.
TGCTTGTATTCGGCTGTGAAGTCTTTAACCTGTGTCTTTCACCCTTAAGGTGAGAGGGATTAAGAGGAAAACTGCCTTTATTTCCTATTTGTTAGTTTTTGAGATTTTTTTTTTTTCGCTTTCTTTTCCAAGGAGAAGCCCGGAGGCTGTGAGCTCAGTCACGATAAATTACATTGCAGTGCTGTTTCTCTCTCTCCAGATAACCGTTCAGGAGGTATAGCTTCCTTCAGGATCTTTTCATTTTTCGTGCCGTTATTAAACACAGTGATAAAATCGGCTTCCCCTAGTTGATTCAGAAATGTCAGGGCTGACACCAGAAGAAGAAATATGGCTCGCTGTTTGCAGTTTACTGTCGCCTCCAACATCAGACCGAAGACAAAAACACTTTTGCAGAAAGGAGTAAACACCACACATGCATGCACACAGAAATCTCCCAGAAATTAAGTTCATATGACACTAATTTGCATAGAAACTTGTGGCTCACTGGCAGCATTTAGCTCCAGTGAAGGTTTTTACATAATGCAGGTGAAAGTGAGGTGTTCAGAGAGGTGGAAACCATGGAACCTGACATCTATCCACAATCTCTTCCTAGCTTGTTCTCAAATCTTTAGTATTAAGTATTTATCCACAGAATAAAATATGCACGACTACAAGCGTCTGTTAGAAGGAATCATGTGACATTTTGAGGAATATTCTTTGCTTTCTTGCAGATAGTCGGTGATTTTTGCTGTCTTTGGACAGAGCCAGGCTAGCTGTTTCACTCTGTTTACTATCTATAAGCTAAGCTAAGCTAACCAGGTGCTACTGGTTTAATACTCCTGCAAACAGCTGCTGCTTTAAACAGTATTGATCGAAGACCAAAACTATGAGCTAAAAGAGGCTTAAAAAGTGTGGAGGTGCAGATCTGGGAGCAGTTATCTGTGGGTCTTATAAGCGACTCTTTTCACATCTTTAATATGAACATTTCCATAAGAAATCAGTGAAAATATCTTAAAATTAGTTTGCAAGTTGCAAATCAGATTATTTTGTTTAAAAAAAATGGTATATGGCTTTAACACAAACACATGCACAACATAAAGTATAAACACCTGTAGTGATTTCCTGGACTGTAACCTTCTCTGATATCCATCTGAAATCATGGGCAGGGGGGGGTGAAGCTAAAAGGCCTTAAATCTCATCCACATTTGATTATGGGCATTGAACTCAGTGTACATTAATTCAGTTTACAGCCATTAAAAGAAGAAGAATGCTTGGGCTTGCAAATGGCAAACTACGACTGTCAACAGCATGATGTATGGTAGCTTATTATACTCCCCTCATTATGATTAATAACATAGGAAGGAATCCTCCATTCTTGTCGAGATGGAAAATGTAATTAGCCGCCTTGGCTGGCGTTGCAGCCAGGCCTCCTCTTGGCTGCTCGCTTTCCACAAGATAAAACGCTCAGTTTACAGAGGGAGAGTCAGAGCGTCGAGTGCATGAAAACCTGCAGCTGCTTTAACATGATGTGCAGCCTTTTCTCTCCATGTTTCCGACATCCTTTCCTCTGATCAAGATGTTGTGAATCTTTACTCCAACAAGAGTTCATCCCATGCAGTCGGCTGCTGCAGAATTGGATGCAGTCATGTTAAGCTGCTAAAAAACATCATAATATACTTATTTTTAATTTATCTGGTAACAAAAATTATAAAAGGGCCTATTTGTTTGAGAAAAGTGGCTTTTAAAAGAGCAAGAAATGATGATTCTAATTTGGTTTTGTTCATATTTGTAGTTGTGTGTCTAATGATGCTCACTCAGTGGAGGTCACGGTTTACCCGTATTAGTTCAACCACTGAGCAGAGGTGTGTGAGGGGTGGGCGGAGGCTGATGGTGGTGGTGGTGGTGGTAGTAGGTGAGTAATGAGGAAGAGCAACGGGAGGCCATTCTCATCATTCCTGCCGCTGCACCTGCAATCAGCACCTGTGAGACTGATCGAGATAAACGTCAATTAATGCAGTGATATCCTCACGGAGACTCCGGCTCGCGCTCACCTGGACTCACACCAGCCGCCTTCTGATTGCAGTAATGGCTGTGATCAACCGGGAGACGCTGACGGAGGGTGGAGGGTGGAGGGTGGAGGGTGGAGTTTTAGTGCTGTACTTTGCTCTCTTCTCTTAGTACAAAAAGATGAAGCAGAGTTCATTTCGCCTCACAGCTTGGTGCAAAGCTGCAAGCGTATGAGGATGAGAGGGGGCATCTTTTTTGGTGTGTTGTGCCGAGTGTTTGTTCAAAAACACGAAAATAAAAAAGTAAACTTGGAGTTTAATCATTTCTTTATTATTTTTAATGTGGGTCAAACAAATATTAAAGGCAACAGAGCAACAGATTTAATGTCAATTCAAGAACAAACATCCT
>JAQMCX010000058.1:22520503-22536404 GCA_029814765.1 Acanthurus leucopareius | reverse complement strand
GCTGCAAGCGTATGAGGATGAGAGGGGGCATCTTTTTTGGTGTGTTGTGCCGAGTGTTTGTTCAAAAACACTAAAATAAAAAAGTAAACTTGGAGTTTAATCATTTCTTTATTATTTTTAATGTAGGTCAAACAAATATTAAATGCAACGGAGCAACAGATTTAATGTCAATTCAAGAACAAACATCCTCATTCCAAGGTTTTTAAAACAAGAGGGGGCTTCTGAGATTATAGAACTGTAGAAAATAAGTATTTTGGAGAAAAGAAAAAGAAAATCCGATACAATCTTTGAACAAACCTCAGTTTGAAATCTTTGCTCGTTGGTCAAATTACTTACGTGCTAAATTATCTTCAGACTTGCACTGTGATGGACAATAAGCATAATCAGATTACATGTTGGAGCTGCTGAATTCAAATGGTTTAAGTGGATGATTAGAGTTTCAAGCAGGTATTCATTACCAGATTGAGACAGACTGAGAGAAACAACACTAATCCTGCTCATAATCTCAGTTTATACGAAGAGAGACCAAAAAAAATCAAAGGTTTGTTCAAACATAATCTTTTTTAAATCATCATCACCAGAAAAGCAGAAGAATTTGTTCAATTTGAAAGGCTTATGAAATACAGACTCACATTATCCTGACAATTATTAACTTGTCTTAATGCAAATAATTGTTGTTCAGCCCCAGAAGTTAAAGCATAAGAGCAGATTGTAGTTAAAAAAGGAGCAAATCCTCTTTAAGAAGAGGTCAGACTTGATGTTTGTCTTTAAAAAAACGTCGTTTTGACAGCAAAGATGGCCGCTCACTTCCTGTCTGGTTTCGTTGAACCATGAACACAACCTTCTCTTAACCGTCACCAAATACTTTACTTCCCAACATGAATCTAACATCGGCCTTTTCATGGATAGTTTTCATTTCGAGGTCACATCGTCTGGGCATGAGAACTTGTTGAGCGTAAACGTGCTGCAGATAAGAGCAGAGCGTCGGATCAGAAACAAACTCATGTGGGAACATTTCTGCCAGAAAACAATGTTGACACTTGATGAATCTGCAAAACTCTGATTACATTCAATGCCAAAGTTTTCATGTAGTTAACAAATACCAGAATTAATGTTGGTTTTGCACATTAATGCAAATAACAGAAATGTTAGTTTGCATAAATGTATTAAAATGTTTCTAAATGCATTAATTCTCAGTTTTGTGTTGTGTCAATGCTTTTGTCCCTGTTAAACAGCTGGAAAACATCCCAAAATATTGTTAAAAATACTCAGAAAAACTAAAAACACTTGTCAGTTGAAACAGGAAGTGACGGCACCAACATCCTGCTCCTTATAACAAACTCAGATCCTATAAATTACATGCAAACTGAGCTACTTCCATTAGATGTGTGTTGTAGTATTGTAGAAAGCTTCATACTGCACATGTGAAATGTACAAACTTACATGCAACCAACATTTTATTTTGGCACCTTTGCTGATTCAAACACAGTAAATTCCTGTAAAATTTAGCATTAAATTTTAAATTTCTTCTCACAGCAGTTTTCAAAGCAATATAAACAAATTATTTAAAGCCTTTTAACATTAATTCTTGTTCAGTGAGACTGAGGTTGGTCGCACCGGCTCGTCCTCTGTGGCTGAAATGCCTTTGACACACAAACACATGTGACACCTTGTGTTGGAATTCACTCTGCACGCGGGCGTCTTTCGGACATTGTCTGCTCGCACTGGAATCACACACTGATCAACATCCAGAAATAGATAAGAACATACGAGCTAGCAGGAACAACAGCATGAAGTCCTGCCATGTGAACATTACAGCAGTTAACACCTTGCTGGCACTGCAACCACGGATTCAACTCCCATCAGCCCCCTCTGCACCCCCTCTCAGCCTTCCTATACAGCCTCAATAAAGAAAATATAAAGCGTGCACGTGTGTGGGTGCCTGAACTGACCAACTAGAGGAAGGGAGGAAGAAAAAACACCAACAGCGATCGACCGACGGCAACTTGAGATGGCGGGGCCCTCATCCATCACTCTGCATGTTCGCGGACGCCATATGAAAACACAAACAAGCAATCAATTGTTTTGCGCACAGCGTGGGGCCTCCTAATAGAGCACATTTATCTGACGCCGTGGTGGTAGCCCCAGCAATACTTTAATTTGTGAGACATTATGTTGAGTTAATGCCTACCAGGTTGCCGTTCAACCGGGGGGACTTGGCGCATTTGGCGGCGTTGTAAAAGCCGGCATCGCGCTGTATTGTACTGGGACACGGTGATGTAAATGATCTCACCCGCTGTATCTTTAATGGGCTGTGAAATGAATTTATGTGGGAATATTTGCAGAGGAATATTGCATTGTATCATGGCATAATTAGAGAGCAGGAACCACACAAACCCCCCGTATGGAAGCTGCTGCAGAAAGGTCGGCTGTCTGTTTGTCCTTTGACCGGCCCTGTGATTGGACGAGGGAGAGCGTGGAAGAGAGAGGGAGAGAGGGAGAGAGAGAGAGAGAGAGAGAGAGAGGGAGGGAAGCCAGGCTCTCTAATAATGATGCACCCTCAGGCCTAATGTGCCATCTCTCTCTCTTCTTGCTGTGGTCTAGTAAACACACACACACACTCACACACACACACACACACACATGCAGCACAGTGCATTTCATTCTTCCTCAGACAATGCCAATAAAGAGTTGGTTTACAAAAGCCTGTCCTTCCTCCTCGTTGCAAATAAATTCAACCTTAAACTCATTATGTTGATCTCTGGAACATAAATGAGGATCCAGACTAAAACAAGGTTTCAATTGTTGTTCAATCAATGAATTTAATGATCTAAAAACTAGAAGAATTTCTTTGTGATGTTGATTTTTGAATGTTGAGCCTTTAGTCAAACTGGTTAATTCATTTTTTGACATTTCCTCAATGGAAGCTGAGCAACAAAGACTCTAAATAAAGAAGACAAAACATAAATTTATCATTTTCTCTGATGTCACTATTGAAGTTTTCCATCATGTACATCATCATCGTCCTTTTGTCTTGTAATAGTCACAACCTTCACTTGCACATGTGCATGTTTTCCATGTGTGTCACTGTATCAAGTGATGAACTCGGTGACTGAATGTAGAACGTCATGTTTCCTGAAGAATAAATAACCCTGTTAACACACCGTCAGCATTGCTTTCATTTCAGCACCGCGTCAGCTTCAAAAAGGCTGCTGTCATTTCATCTCCCACCCTCCTCAAGTCTCTCTTTCCTTTAGAAATAACACTTAGAGCCCATAATAATAAGAAAAAAATGTTTGTTTTCATAAAAAGTGAGTTAAATTTTTAAAAAAAATCCTGATTCCCACTGAGGATACAAAATTGTTGCTGCAAAAATATTAAAATCGTTTAATAAAATACACAAAAATAATATTAAACATCAGTGTGAAAAAGAAAGCAGGCCTGTAAAAAAATGAAAGTGTTGCATAAATATATATTTAAATAGATTTGTATAGTATTGTATTGTTGGCCAGAATTCAAACACATGAACACAAATAAAAAATAAACACAAAATTTACACATTATTTGAATGAATTTTAGGATTAAAAGAGTAAAAGAACAGAATGTGATGCTGTTATGGGATGAAATATTCCTCAAATAGTCGCCTTTAGATGAAGTCAGCTGCACCCACATAGACAGGAGTGGGTTAATCCTCCATTACATCCCGGGATATCATTCATGTACACTTTTATTTGGAGGCAGATGTCACCCTCCTCCCTCCTCTCCCTCCCCTCCTCCTCCTCCTCCCCTCCTCCCTCTGCAGAATCGCCCCGGGGCCAGTCTCCTGCCCGCTGCCCGGGGTTGGGGAGGCTGAGCTCGGCCTGACAGGCGGCTGGTGGCTCTTCAATGCAGCGGAGGAAATTAAATTACCGTTCCTGTTGCCCGCTTTGTAAACAAGACAAAAGCCAATGATACGGCCAATTACACTTAAATACGACGCATGTGTACAACAGGCTCTGAGAGCAGCTCGGTTTCAGACTGAAGGAGCGAGGATGGAGCCTGCACACCGTCCAGCCACCTTCTGTTTTTATTTATCCTGCAGAAATTCGCCACTATTTTTGCTGCATTTTAAATAATTATTTGAATTTATTTTAGCAGTTTGCACAAGCAGAGCGCTGTCTTATGAGTGAATAAGATGTTTCTAAATGGACATGAACACGCGAACACGTTATTGTGACCTTCAGTGGCTGCATGGGGCTAAAAAAAAGGTTTAAATTGCGTATTATGTGTCCAAAAAAACATGCATGACATCACTAATGTGCAGTTTTAACCATTAAATTATTATGTTAATCTGATAATTTCTATTTAAAGTGAATCTGCAGACAAAAATAATAAAAATAAAACATAACGTGACGTTTAAAAGACCTACAGTTTACATTAAATAACAATACAGGAAGTAGTCTGATGTCCCCTGTTACTAAAAAAAGACATAAAGAAAGAAAGAAAATAAGAGAAAATGAAAATAAAATAAAATATTTGAACATTTCCTCTGCAGTGGTGCATCTTGCAGCATTGTTGTTGTGCAGATATGATTCCTGCAGACAGAAAAGGAAAAAAAAACATTAGCATAAAAATGTTTCACAGCTAGTTTGCAGAATTCATTGATGGACTAAAGAGTATTGATTGAGAAAATATGAATGGCCTCAATGATGACAGGCAGACTTAGCATCTGTTGCAAAATTGTAGAATTTAAACGCCCTTTTTAGTACTTTAAGTGGTAACATAATAATAATAATAATAATAATAATAATAATAATAATAATAATAATAATAATAATAATAAATTATATTTAAAAGACAGACAAATGACAGAGGTCCTGTCCTCAAAAGAAGTTAAATCCTTTTTCACATTCGCCTTTTCTCTCCAAAAATCCTCCACAAACTCTGCGCTCACAGTCTCACAATAAACCCTCGATGAAAATGGCGATCAGAGTAAATAAAATAGATGGTCTTTATCAAAGTAAATTAGATTCAACTAAATAGTTCACCGGAGGGGCAGAGCAGTTCCTGTAATTCACTTTAAGGTTCACCAACTTACTCAATAAAGCCCTGGCTAGGAATCTAACTGATGTCTAATCGATAGGTTTATCTGAGGCAAACAGCTGGGAAGAGCGAAATGAATCGGTTTGCATTGAAAAGGAGGAGAGGAAAAGATAAAGGCGAGAAGTGAAATGACGGGATTTATTTTTTACTGTTTTGTGTCGATTTCTTTTCTAAAATACACTTAAGTCAGAAGGCAAGAAACTTAGAAATAAATTATTTTTAATTTCATCTGATTATTAAGTCCAATATTTAGTTCTATAATAATAATAATAATAATAATAATAATAATAATAATAATAATAAAAGCCTACAATGAATTAAAAAAAATATTTAAAAAATTAAAAGATAAAAATATTTGATAATTACCCGTTTTCCTCGCGCCTCTGAGGCCTGTAACGCAGCAACATGACATCCCTTCATCCTCCCGGTCCCAAGCCTGCATTTCAGCGATTTCTCCTCTCTTTTTTCACTGTGTTTACTCCCCCCCCTCCCTCCTCCTCACCTCTCTCTCCTCCCCACCCCTCTCCTCCTTTCCACTCCGTCCAGTTTCGAGTCGTCTGATCCGGGCAGGAGGCGCCAGGTTTTCCCCTGAGGGGAGGCGAAGAGTCAAGGACTGAACCCTCCAAATGCAGAATAATGTAATTCTACACTCTCAGTAAACGCGGTTCCGCCGTGCAGGATGGTTCTCTGTGGGTTTGTAGCACCCATCACTCCGAGCAGATAAATATCCTGCAGGCTTCCATCATCACAGACCTCTGCTGGCTGCACACTCTCAAGAAAAAAAGCTCTGCAGGCTGCAATAAACACAGTGAATAATGCTTTTTTCCTGAGGTTGTCAGCATGCAGAAGCTCACTGGTGATTATGTGTAGCATGCACTTGTGGCAGTGAAAGGAAATCACCATTTTCTAGTCTTTTTACACATTTTTAGTCATGAATATAAGGGGTTTTAATGTGTAATATTGTGTTAAAACACTTAATTATCAAATATAAGGGATGCTGGACATCAGACTTTATTAAAACAAGCTTAAAAGTGTGAAAATAATTGTAAAAAAGTTGTAAAATACACAACTAACCTCACAATACAACATGAACGAGCATTTTAGAAGTGAAAATAAAAGTGAATGAACCTTTTCTGTGTCACAGCAAGAGGAGAAGGTAAACTAGGTCAAGGTTTTTTCAAGGGGCTTTGTAACATGTATTGAAGGTTAAATTAACAGTTTGAATAAAAAAATGTTATATTAGATTTAAATGTTAAAAAATAGAACAAAACATCGCTTTTAAAAAAGTAGTTTAGCTTTTAAATTCTTCCCAGATTTAAAGAAAATGTGTTTGATATCATCCACTTCATGAAAAACCCACTGCACCTCTTGATCTGATTAGCTTGGTTATTTTATTAATTATTATTAATCAAATTATGTATTCATTCATTTATTAACTTATTCATTTATTTATCAAATTATCATCATAGTTTGTATAAATTTCAGGTTTAATCACTTTGATTAAAGCTGTTATGAGCTTTTGTTAACGTCAGAAAGCTCAGACTTTACAGTCTGTATTCGTTTTTATTTCAGCTTAAAAACACATGTGACACTGTTAGAAAATGTTCTTCTCAAGGTCGCAGAACCTTCAGATGGTTCTTAGCAGATCCACACAAACATGTTCTCCTTGTTCTGGATGAGTCCAGCGAGAACCAACAGCAAGGTGTGAACTTGTGGATGCAGAAGTTCTCAGGACCAAAGAGACATAAACAGTTTTGCTCTGGTTTGTTTATTTCCTTCCTTCGGTGTGTTGGATTATTCTGCCCTCATCTGGGTTCACAGGTGTTTGGGAAACAGAAAAACAAACATATGGGCTTATTGGGAAACAGTTGTGCAACAAAATACTCACTTATTTTGGTTTAAAATCACTCCACACTCTCAGTAAAAAGGTTTGAAGAACCACATGAAGGTTCCTGCATCATTGCAAACAGAGTCTTGGTGTTATTACATTATTTGAGTCTCTTTTTTTGTTTAAAAGGAGTTTGTCTTTGGTTTGCAAACATTTTGGCTGCTTTTCTTATTTTTTAAATTAGCTGCTTAGTTATATTTTAAATCTCAGGCTGGTTTTGGGTTGAATACAGTTTTTTTCTTTTAGTGTAGCTATAAAACAGAGTTAGACCTCATAGAAAACATCACTGAATGATTCATTAAATGGACAATAAAACACAAATATTCTAAACTTTAAAAAACATCTGAAAGCATTGAAGGTGGGTGAATGAAGGAACTTGGCCTCAGTGTTTCTAAAATCTGGTTTACGGCCCTGATGAAGCTGCATGGAAACATCTAACAGCTTCCAGAAGTTTCCAGGTTGAATAAATCCTCTTTCTTCTCACCATTAAACCATATTTTTTGGATGTATCTTCAGAAATTCAACCTCAAAGCAGCAGAGAGCCGACAGGGCCTGAGAGGGAGGAGGATGACAGGCTCCGTCACACTAATCTCCGACATCCTTGATCGCAGAGGCAGCTTTCCTTTCCCTCCCCAGGTCTGGGATCATTTCAGCTGTCAATTTAAATGCGTCCGTTATCGGACAACTTAGCGGCTAGACATCCATTATCGGACGTCCCTGCTGTCTGGTGTGTTTTGTGCCAATTTCTTTTTTTTTTATTTGGACAAGATTCCTCAAACAACCAGTGGAAGCATATAGAAGCTGGACAATCCGTGTTTTTTGAATAAAAATATGACTTTATTCATTTATTTTCAGCTAAGAGCTCTTTATAAAATAGCCTGTAGTTTTTTTTGGCGATTGAATTTAGTTTAAAAACAGAAACAGAAAATCAGAAAACAGATTACTGGCTCTTGTCTAAGTGTTTTCCCTTTAAAAGAAACAATTAGTGAACTACAAGTCCAGGAAAACGTTTTCCATAATGACCTGGAAAATATTCCCAGCGACCAATAACAGAGAAGCTTTTTTACACAAACTAATGACAAGAAACAACGTCGAACATCATTAACAACATCAGCAGCTGAATCACCTTCATAATGATACTGAAGGCGAATTCCAGCGGTGGAAAGTGTATTAACTCCAGAGGAATTCACTGTATTTATGAATAAACTCATTTTCTGTCACATTTATATCACAGTTATTACTTTTCTTAACATGATTATATATATTAAGTATGTGATCATGTTAAACTATGAGACATAAAACTGGCAAAAATACAAAATAGTCGAATTAGAAAATCTGCTCAAACTAATAAAATAATACCATATATTAGTCTTTGTCATATTTTTAGGGGAGGTGTTTTAAATTTGATACTTTTGATGAGTCCATTTAGCAAATAATACTCTTGATTTGTACTTTTTAATTAATAAAGTTTTTATTGTAGGACTTTTGGTGTATTTTTACTTTTGAGTAAACAAAGTAAACACCAATAAACTAATAAAATAATAATAAAAAAAGCAGCATAGTAACAGTGTTTTCATGATGTCACCTTGAGTTAAATTTGTTTATTTAATTAACTGAGAGTATTTGTTAGTTTCCCTCATTTATTTATATTATTAATAATAATATACTTGTGAGAAAACAAATAACATGTTGGCAGATGCAGACATAACCAAGTTTAAATAAATATGTAAACCTTCTTTAATGCTTTAATGCTTTAAAAGCTGCAGAGTGGATTCAGGAGAACTGCAGCCACTCGTTCATTAACTGGAAGCAGCATTAAGTGATGGGCCGCCTCCAAGAAACCAGAACCAGCAAGATACAAGAAACAAGACTCTGCTTTCTGTGCCCACAGGAGGTTTACCTAAATATTTATTTTTTATTTTAATGGCTCTTTTAACCCTTAAACCAGAACATCCACTGACGTATAACCCCGGATCACATGCTTTACTTTCCCTTTTCAATCTCTTATTTCTGTCTGTTCGTTTTAATTCGGTGTGCAGGCCCCTGGACCCCCAAATGAAAGCTAAACCGACCGGTAGGTCGCTAATATATCGGGGAGGCAACTGTGACAAATTCCTTTTGTCTCCGCTTTGCTGGTACTTTATTACCCAGACGAGCAGCATGGCCTGGAGATAACGATTCATCACGCACAGCCGGCAACCAAAGACAACGCCTTTGGGCAAAGTCAGCGAGGGGCTTTCATATTGAGAGAGAGAGAGGGTGTGTGTGTGTGTGTGTGTGTGTGTGCGTGTGTAGAGGAGAAGAAGGGGGGCGAAGGGGGGGGGGGGTACCTTAATTGGCAAAGGGGTTTTATTGCATTAGTAAAATTGCTGATTACAATCCTGCACAGCATCATGTCACGTCTCAACCCTTAGAAGCTATAGGTAGACCGCCTATTGGCCTATTTTATCACTAGTTTTTAGTATCGTGGCAGCCCATAATAAGTCAGGGATCTTTATTTTAAAAATAGCAATACTTTGAATTCCCGCATGTTTCGCAGCTATAGCTTATTAGATAAAATTTTAATGATCCTTGTGGGAAAACTGGGTCAAGGATGCAGGAAGATGTAAGAGCGGAAGCAGGATGAAGATCCTTCAACGAGCTTTTAAAGGCGAGAAAACACGAAGCTTAAAGGAGCCTGTGCAAATATACATTTACAGTTTTTTACATTATTTATACAAAAGAGTGTTTATCTCGCAAAATTATTTGTGTTATTTCTCATTTTGTCTAATTATATTTATACAAAAAAGAATATATTTACTAGAAATGGAAGAAATCTCAAAGATGATTTTTATTTTTTTTTTTAAAGGAAATAAAAATAAGTAATTTAGCATTCACATATTTTTCTGCTCAGACTCGTGTAGATGTGCAAATGTGAGCTGCAAACAGATCACGTGGAGTTAAAGATGACATATCAGTCTCAGGAGTCCTTAAACTGCACATTAGAAATCAGATAACCTTTCAGAGTAATTTTAATTTCCTTATGCTTCTTTATGACAGCAGCTCATGGGAGCGAATCTCGGTGAAGCTTAAATTGTTGAGAATAATGAAACAGGACACTCGGTGTCTTGTTGACTAAGCTCTGCTTGTCAGGCTCAATAAAGAGAGCTCTGATGTCGCTCCTGATGATTAGAGCTTTTTACAGTTTTATCGTTGTGTTCAACACGTTGGCAAAGAGCCTCGTTCGTGCTCATGCGGGGCCTCGATGCGTGAGAGGACGTGCGTGGAGTGAATGTTTTAGCTGCAGGATTTAAATTTCCTGCTTTAAACACGTCAGGTATAATAAATCTGATGTCCTCAAATATAAATTTCCAAAAAATTCTGGGTCATACAATTAATATTTGCATATTTAATAATTTTTTGGCAGAAATTTAAATAAAGTTATGATTTGAATGATGCATTAGTGTTATTTTTCTCTTCTTCTTCAAATCTATAAGAGTCTGAAATGTAATAAATAATCCACAGCAAAGCAACAAAAGAATAACAACAAAAAAAAATCATTTAAAAAACCACAGGTGAGATTTATTGCTTGTGCTGCGTTCAGGATTACAAATGAGTGTCGTAAACCAACACAACACGTCTTTCAGTGGTTGAAATAAACTCCACCGTTCTCTCTGACTAAATGTTGGCATGAGTCACGAGCGTTGCTTCACTTTTAAAACAATAAAGGCGAATCAAACTAAAACTGATGAGACATATTTCAAAATTATTTTTCATCACACATGTCAACACCTGTGGGTCACGAGGAGAAGCTATCATAACCCCCCTGCATCACAAACAACAGCACTGATGCGCCACAATCAGCTTAATTCAAAATAGTTATAATAATTAGAATAATACATGTAAGGGATTTGGATAATGTGGCGTTTAGAGTTATGCACGTGCATGTTTACAACCTGCACAAACAGGAAGAAGGCGTCACTTAAAAAGCATCAACAGGAAAAGTATTATTTATTCTAATAACACAGTGTAACGCAACACAGGTGTACTGTTTCATGACAGCACGTCCGTCTCCACTGAACACTGAGTCTGACGCATATTTACACCTTTATTTCTCACTCTTGCAGCCTCTCAGTCTGTGGAAACCAGGACAGGTTGAAGTTTGGGAAACCCTGTTTACAACTTGCTTTGTGGCACTGAAGGTGACGCACAAACACACATCACATCTCTGCTGCTGACATCACCAACAGGACGACTTGTGTTGCCCCCAAACGAAGCTCTCAAACCTCATTTTCCGCCTTTCCGGCCCCGTACATCTTCTCGGTTTTGCATAAACGGCCAATTACCTTCCCAGTAAGCTGATCCGAGGCGCACTGCATCCTCTCGCCCCTATTCATTTTATTGTAACGCGCAAATATAAACAGGCCTAATAGCAGCTACACTCGCACTGTTCTCGTCCCCGCACCGTTATTGATATGGCCTTGAATCCACACAATTGATTTTTATGCTTCCCTCTAGCCACCTTGTGCAGTTGAGAGATATCTTTATTCGCACGGAAAGTGAAATAAGTGCGTAATAAAACGGTGATATATTAAATTCGTTTTTCCCCGTGTCGCGCTTTTATTATGAGCCATTTTTCATTTTTATTGAATTGAGAACCCGGCGATCCGCGTCGTCGCTTCGGGCGGAGAAAGGTTAAATAATCTGTGCAAATCAGCAACGCAGCGTGTAACATTTGGCCTCATTATATGACTCCAGCTGCTATTTATTTGTTTAATATCTATCTATCTATCTATCTATCTATCTATCTATCTATCTATCTATCTATCTATCTATCTATCTATCTATCTGGTATTTTCTCTGTATGTTGCAGATGTAAAAGTCTTTATGTGACTAATGCGTCTGTGTTGTTTCCTATACGGGCTGAATATCGCTTACGGTTGGTTTACATTTCATTACTTTGTGATAATGTAAGTTGGAATGGGTCTATCAGTGCCATTAAATCAGGCCTTTACTCTGCACACTTCCCGTCAGTATTAATGGATTTATGACTTCATTGTGTGTAACAGAGCAATAGATTATGGCTCACACACACACACATATATACACACACACACATGCATAAATCTGGTCCAGTATTTGTTGCCTGTCGTAGGACGTGGCGTGCTGATGTAACCTGCCTTGAAAAAAAATAAAATAAATAAGGGTCAAGGCTCATTTTCATCCAGCATGATCTGCAACTTGCAATCTGGTTTTATATCCGCTCAGTGCTCGTTGATGCAAATCCCTAAAAACCGGGGTTACCGGGAAACTCCTTGGATGAGTTATACGGGTCCATGCCTGAATGTGTGCCCGGTTTAATTGCAAAAATAGTTTGCACGCAGGATAAACTTAGTGCTGCAGACCTGCTGCCACATTTCTGTCACAAAGCTTGTTCAACAGCAGCAGCAGCAGCAGCAGCAGACTTTTCAGCTCCCAAAGCAAATCTGATTCCCTGATTCTCCAGAGGCCTGCAGGGCTGTGACCCATCCCACCACTTTGAGTTTAAATCATAACATTTTCATATTTACAAAAGAGAAAGCTAATATGAAGAGTCAAAGGAAAAAAACGTGGAGACAAAATGTCAAAAATAACGAAGCATTTACAGTGACAGACTCACCAAAACAACTATTAATAAAGGAAAAGTGTAAAAAAAATATCCCTTGTTGGGTTAAAGTTGATCTTTTCTGACATGAGGAGAGACATTTCTCCTTTTACATGGTCTCAATGATTGATCCTGAATGAATGGATGAATGAAATAATTAACTTCAGCATTTTTAACGTGTAGTTGAGCATTGACGTGAAACCGTTTTGGAAAGCGCTTGACCCGCGCGCTCAGCGCCGCTAAAAGGCACAAAACCGCTTGTTTAATACACGAAAAAGCTGCAGGAAATAAAGAAAGCTGCGGCCTCTTTAAGACATCCGAGCAAAACAACTGTCCTACCGAGGAGGAGGAGGAGGTGGGAGGGGTGGGAGAGAGTGAGAGAGAGAGGGAGGGAGGTTTGGCTGGGTGACCGAATGGCAGCTTTTACGCAGAGGGTTGTCTCACCTGCTGAAACGCACTTCACCATTCAGCGCGGCAGAGCCATCTTTCGCTCTCACCTCCAATTAATATCCGCGCCTGCGAGGTCAGCGCTTCGTTTTCGCCTCTTTGGGTTTGTTTTGTTGTGTCTGTCGCTGTATTTTGATGCGGCGAGCCCGGCTACCCCAGCATGCCCTCTGCGTGCGGATCATCTCTGCCCGAGTAGGCGAACAAAGCGCATCAAGCCTCTCCAGAGAACTGCCTTCCTCCCCAAAAAATCAAGGATTTTTGTCAGTAAGTACTCAGGATAACCACTTGGCATCTTCATTTTTTTTCTCTTGTCATTAGGCTGCCTTGTGTTTAGTTCACTGGGTGGAAAAAAAACACGCTGTTAAGATGGATACGCTTTTTCGTAGCCCGATGGATAGGCATTTAATTTAGGGGAACACCCGATCCCACTGCTGGACAAAAAATTATGGCAAGATTTTGGATAGCGCCGGACACGTTGCTGGTTTCCTGGAAGTAGAACAGGCCCGTGTCGATGCTTGAAAACAGAAAAAGAGCTCAGTTCTGCAGCACACATACAAACATTTCATTTCCCAGGGCGTGAATTGCTACATGACAAAAATACATCCGAGCGCTGATAGGACATAGTGACAAACGCATCACCGACAAATAACTATGGAGCACACCGGGATCGAGGAGGTGAACCAGACGCACCAGCAGCAGCATGAACCCATCAGCTTCGGGATCGATCAGATTCTCAACAGCTCGGATCAGTCCAGCGGCTGCATGCTGCCCAACCGGACCGGCGACCCGGATTACGCGCTGCAGGCCTCCAACGTCTACAGCAACGGGTACAACAGCGTCTACAACCCGGCCTGCTCCATGGCGGCGGCGGCGGGTCTGGCCGGCTCCTACAACGTCAACATGAACATGAACGTCAGTATGAACATGAACGTTAACGTGAACTCGGGCGGCGCCGGTGGGGTGATCAGGGTTCCGGCTCACAGACCCATGCCGCCTCCGCCCGCCGCTGCCGCGCCGCACCCGCCCCCTTCGACGCATCCGCCGGGCATCGGACCTGGCATCCCCTCAGTGCCCGGGATGGGGATGGGAAACGCGGCGAACTTCACCTTCCCGTGGATGGAGAGCAGTAGGAGGTTTGCCAAGGACAGATTAACAGGTAAAAAGAGTTTCATAGTGATCGTGCAACACCTGTAGTCCAAGTTTCCCATTACAACAGATGATTAGAACCTGATCCACCTTCATGCATCTTCACTTGCATTATACTCCTTTATATAAATGAGCCCAAGGGCTTCTCCTTCTCCACAGATTAGTAGCACCACTGTATGTATTCCTCGAGGCCTTACAGGTGTGAATTGTGAATTTTCAGACATTTGTGGTTTTTTAAAAAAAGGGGGTCCTGAACGGTGAAGCGTGCAGGTTGAATTGAGTGGAGCTGATTTAATCTTTAAATTGTAATCTATAACCAATCGTATGTGCTGCTCACACAGAGTCAGTTTTATTATGCTGCAAGGGCAGTCTGATAAACGACAGGAGAAATTGACATGGACATGCTGATGAATCAGTATTGGACCATCACTCTCCATTTACAGCGGATGACGGATAACGACGTTCCCCGTCTTTTCATGAGGATGAATGATTTTTTTTTTTTTTCGTCTAGGAGCCAATTGAGAAAGCAGGAAGATGAATCATAATAGTAATAACATATGACAGGATGAAATCTGTTACAACAGTAGATCACAATTATTATATACACATTATTATTATTATTATTATGAGACACCGAGTATTGCAGAATTATTTGGCTTATTTTGTAATTAAAACATAGAAAACATAGTATTTAACTCAACTGTAATTCTTCTGTTATGTACCAAACTTGTCTGCTGCATAATTCATATCGAAACTATTCATTTAAATGTTAAATCAGTGAGAATCAGACTGATGTTTTTGTCAAAGCAGAATCTTTACAAACCCTTAAATTAAAACAATAATCAGTTTATTTCTGCAGAATTGTGAATTTAAAGGAAAAGCAGAAGTTTCTTTTATTTGCCTTCCTGCAAATAATTAAATGTCATGACGCAGCAATGCGATTTAGACAAAACTATTTTTTAACTCAACATTGATGTGTCTTTAAAAATTAATAAAAGCAAAAACAGTAAAAACAACTAAATTTTCTTTAATCTTTGGAAAGAGTCCAGTTTTATTTTAGTAATAAGTGCAAATAATCCACAAATATATAATCCAGGTTTAATTGTTAGTGATCCATGTTCACGTGCCAACATTTTAACCTCAAATATATTTTTAAATCACCCTTATTATTCACACACTTTTGTATTTTCCCTTTGCAAACAAATAATAAAGTCAAAGAGGCGTTTACTTTTTTTTATTTTAAATTTACTTAAGCCTATTTATTCTTATACGTGCAGTTCCCATTTATCAACACAGCTAATAACGTGCCAGTGTCACGAGCTGTTTAAATTAGCCATCCCCCCCTTTTGTCTCTGTACGAACACTCATTAAAGATTATATTACATAATCATAAATTAGGACTTATGCCTGATTTAAAAGAGAAATATTCAGCGAGTTCTCGAGTGAAAATCTCATTTTTTTTAAAAAAAAAAAAAAAAAAAAGATTATTTCTGTTCTCTTAATCAGACTTTACATCATTGTCTCTTGTAATTTTATTCTTTTAATAGACCTAATAGTTTTCAGAGGAGGGGGGTTGGTGGAAGGGATGGGATGGGGGGGGGATCCTCTGCTCGTTTTTTTTTTTTTTTTCGTTCTAATGACCTCAGAGGTATTAAGATGAAAATTAAGAACATCATGGATGTGCGCCGCCGCACACGGCCGGGGGGGGGGGGGGG
>JAQMCX010000058.1:22485068-22512268 GCA_029814765.1 Acanthurus leucopareius | reverse complement strand
TACAACGAAATTCAGTGCACTTACATACTGGATCATAAAAACAAGGCAGCATAATAAATAAAGTCATTAAAAGACACCAAAATACACAAACAATAAATAGAAAACATCCATACTAGTATTCATTCATAAGGTGCAAGAGGTACAAGGTGATAAAGTGCAGTATTGCATGAGATATGATTTATGGAGTGCCGAATTGTATGAGGTATGAGGTATTTTTACAATGTGTATAATATAAATGTTTCTATAATGCATCAAAGTAACATAGTTAACATTATATATATATAAGCTGATTTCCTCACGTGGAGGAGGGGGGGTGGTGGCGGTGTGACAGCCATGTGAGACGGCTGCCAAACACCAGACAACCGCTCGACACCACTTTGAGGTCGAGAGGAATCAACAAAAACAAGTCATTTCAGCGACCGTCAGCGTATTCCAGCTGCGTCTGCGGCTCGAAACCACAACGTAAAACTGCAGCAAAATGTTGTTGTCGTACGTGTCTGTGGTTTTTCACAAAAGTACAACGCAAACTTAAAGTCTGTCGATCGGCTTGTTCTCACTTTTCTTCTTACAATCCTGCAAATTAAAATGATGCCAATCAGCAGAAGCTCACCTGGTTTTCACTCTGGATGTTTTCCAACACAAACAAGACAACTTTTCCAGTGAAAAGAAGCTGCGTTTGAAAGATAAAGCGTGTGTGTGTGTGTGTGTGTGTGTGTGTGTGTGTGTTTGTGTGCTTTTGGACAACACATCTGTGCTTTATTCAAAACAGCTAATATTAAAAACAGCTCATATTCACGCATTCAACAGCACGTTACTGTCACCATATGCTGTTCTGAACATTTTAAAGCAGATGTAACATTTCACCTTCAGGCAGGAAGTGAACCGTCCCTCCTCCCCCTCCGTTAGTCACGTTCCCTCTCTCACACCTGTCACTCATCCTGATCAGCTGTCATGCAGCCTGAAGCTGGAGTTTCTGCCACAGGTGTTAAATAAACACACAGTGACAGCAGCACATTTGCAAGTGAACAGGTTTCATTTGCAAATTTTCTGACACATGTACGACCGCTCTGCTCTTCTTTTAACCCCTCGTCTTTCTTTACTTTGTTAAAGTCTCTGTTGCTTTGACTTTTCTGCTTTTTGACGGCTGATAGAAAAAATATATACACACTAAAATGTTATGATGAATAATGAAAATGGTATTCTTTGTATTACTACAAATACATTTAAATGTTGACAAGTTGCACATTGCAGCTTTTATGCAGTGTTATCTTTTGCTTTCAATTAATTTATTTAGAGGATTTTTGAGGAGAAGCTACAGCAAAACATCATGTTGGCTTCCTCTGATGTGTTTTTTTTAAATGAAGCAACCTCCTCACCTGGTTATCACTGGTTAAGAAAAGTTCAATTAAAAAGAATTGTTTTCTTTTTTTCTATCAAAATGTATTTTAAGCTTGAAAAGTGGTTAAATTGTCAAGTAATTTGCAAGAAAAAGGGAGTAAAATTGTGGTTGTAGTATGGAAATAACTGTTCAAACATGATCTGATTATCTGACAGGAAAAGTTTTATCGCTTCTTTATGCAGACACGTAATAATTCATAAATCGTGAACACTGCTGAACTATGCAGCCTCAAGTCAATCTTGTGTACGTGTCCCATAAAAGTTAAACATCATATAGGTCTTACATCTTCCTCTGTTGCCCTTTTGTCTCCTCAATCCACCCAGGAGACAGACTGCGGAGGAGAGAGAGGCCGAGAGGCAGCAGGCCAACCGGCTGATGCTGCAGCTTCAGCAGGAAGCTTTCCAGAAGACGTTGAGCCAGCCTCTGCAGCCGGACCCGCTCTGCCTCCACAACTCCTCCCTCTACGCCCTGCAGAACCTGCAGCCCTGGGCAGAAGACAATAAGGTGACCTCCGTCACCTCCGTGGCATCTGTAGTGTGAGCTTGTATGTGTGGGTGAGAGTGTGTGTGTGTGTGTGTGTGTGAGAGAGAGAGAGAGGAGGGAGGCAGGGAGGGAGGCAGAGAGACAGAGGGAGGGACAAAGCTGGGAATGAAATGTGTTTATCACAGTGTCATCAGAAAGGACAAAAGGGAGGAATCTCTTCGGTCTTTTTCTGGCGTGTCTGACGTTCAAAAACGCAGCACCACTGAGTCCATTGATTGGACATTGTGCTTCTTCACCCATTGATCGTTACCAGCAACATGGTGGGGGAGCGGGTGTAGAGAGAGACAGCTCTCTGTAACTGCCAAGACCTACAAAACACACTGTAAGCGGACTTCGCAGCACAGGAGCCGCACTGACAATGCTGTTTGTGACAAATTAAGCAAGTCTGCAACTGTTATCTTGAATATCTGAAGTATGTTGAGTCATTTTCCTGCCTTACACCAAGTTTCCGCTTTCCCTTCAGCTGACGGTCTAAAAGAGAGGAGGGCACTTTATCCATAAGTGCCAGGAAACAAATGGACACCTCTGTACATGCCCAACTATCAAGACTGTCCCCCTCCCTTCCCTTTTTTGCCTCTGGATCCCCCCTCACGAGGCAGCAGAGACTCTGCCGATAATGGCAACACACACAAAAAAAAATTAAAAATAAAAAAGACCTCCTGTTTTTCGCTTTTGACTTTGTACAATGTAGTAAATGCATGTTTCAACCCTTTTCTGTGTGCACTCGGAAGTACCATTGAAGCGAGCTGCCGTCGAGCTGGACCGCAGTGTTCAAGTGGTAGTGGATTGGTGGAACTCCTGATGACGAATTCCTCATTATGTTCAATTTAAAGGTGTTTTATATTAAATGATATTGTGACTTTTTGAAAAAGATGACAGACCTCTCTGTTTTTCTTTCCTTGTTCTTTGTTTTTTTTCTTTTTTTTGTCTCGTCGGGTCCTTTCACTGGCTGCCTTTTCTGTTGTTTGTCACCATTATGAAAACCATGCAATAATACTTTATGATTTTAGCGAGCTAGTTAGCCTCGTGGGATTCAGCTGTGATTACACATTAAAGTTTCAAACCACCCAAAGGTAAGATACCATTGAAGTGTATCAGAAGGACAGGCCAATACCTTTTTTTTTTTTTTATCCATAAAAACTGATGACTACAGCTCCCAGGTGTGAACGTGAAGGAGGGCGTTGCCGAAAAAACATCGAGCGCGCTCAGCAGAAGCCTCCCTGGATAAATAAAGGTTTGAAAACTGATGCCAGCTCAAATTAGAATGAGAGTTCAGGAGAAAGTGCTGCTGCCGAGCGAACATGTGAAATGCAGCTGTCAGGTTTTTACTGTTCGTGTATTTGTTTTATTCCAACAGATTCAGAGGATGTTTCACGTGTCTGTTTTCCCTGCTGGGCTTCGCTGCTGCCTTCATTCTTGCACGGCGTGTTAAACAAACTGAAGTGAGATAATAAGACAGTTAACTGGGAGTTTTTGTTAGATTTGATTAGTTTATTTGTTTGGGTTATTTTACATAACACTCTGCTTCCTGTTAAACGGCTGAAACCTGCAGGAGGAATGAAAATCTCAAGCTCAGACATTTACCCAGAAATCTGTCAAACCTTATCTTTGCATCTATATTTCTTTTTGTTCAGGTTGTTGTTTTTCATAGTTGAGACAGGATGTCTAAAAATAGTAGTAATATGCAGCTGAAAATGTCAGCTCAGTGTACACGTTGGTCATAATCCTCAATGACGCCAGCATTATCTGTTTTGGATGTTAGCTCCCACACCATTTTTGGTTCTGGTGTCCATTGTTGTCTAGGTGAATCTCGGCCTCATAGACACCAGACAGTCATAAACATTTGTTATCACCACATCCACCCTATCATGCCAATGCTTATCACGCAAGTCATAACAAAAACGACCCATCTAGAAGCACAGTAAACACATCATTCAGGTTCCTTGCTCGTAAATGAGGCTTTGCCGCCGTGAACGTCCCAGGAAATGGGCATCGCTAAGCCCTCCTCGTCTCCTCAGCCGCAGATCATTTCACCGGGGCTGTGAGCATAATGTCAGCCTCCTGTTGATCTTGTTGGTGCCTGCTGCTTGCAAATACCAATCACAAAACCTTTATGACAAAAAAAAAAACTCCAAGGTGAACCTCTTGTATCAACAGCATCTGGACGCTCGAGAGCCTCCAAGTTGTTGCTCAGAGCAGGTTGATGATGTGGTTCGAAACAGCTGTCTGCAACTGCATTCACCCCCGAAACACCCCCCTCCCCCCTTCGCTTTTCTCCAAAACACAGCGTTTATGTTTAGTCAGTTTTTTAGGGCGTCTTGCCCGGTTGGGATCCTGTCAGTGGCAGGCAGCTCTCCAGGTGACGCCTCCTCAACCCTCATTTCCTCCGCTCCCTGGAGCTTTCATCTCTCTGTCTCGGATGCCTTGAAGACGTGACTTGGCCCATTCTTGAAAAATTCCTCCCTTTACTGTTTTCAAAACCGTGCATTGTGTTTTACTACAGGTGCTTAAAGATTTTTCTCCTCTGTGCTCATGGCTCTGTTTTTTTTTCTCACCCCCTCTCTCTCCCTCTCTCTCTCACACACACACACACACAGCCCAGTCCTTATCCAATAAAATGTCACCACACAAGATGAACAAGAGCAAGAGGCTCGGGGTATATCAGACTTCCTATCAAGCACTCTGTTTTTGAACCGGGTCACCAAAAAAAAAAAAAACCAACAAAAAAAACATATTCATCACATACGCTGTTGTGCTCAGTGCCACGCTCCGTCTGCTCCCATCAGTTGTTTCCATCCTGGAGAAACGCAGTAAACATTTGAGTCTTTTTCAGGAAGCAGTCGTTGCTTCAGGATCCACCGAGTAAACTGACGGTAAAACTTCTGGTGGATCTAAAGCAAATGTTAAAAAAATGATATAAATGGCCTCTTTGCAGCATAATATAGTTTCTTTTTCATTTTAAAATGTAAACAGCGAAAGTGTTTAAGTTTGCTCTGCTGCATTCCTTTACATGAACCTGAAATAACAACAATCACCCTCTTAATTCACATTTTCCCTTTTTGCATATACATTTAGTTTTTATATGTGATACTTGCGTTTTGTTTACTGAGTCTTTTAAAGGAAATATTGCTTATAAATGATAATCAAAACATATTTTCATTGTTAATCTGAATCAGTGGCACATTTTTTTACTCTAAACTGAGCAAAGAGCGTCTGAATAAGACTGTTAGAATGAGAATTAGTCAAAGTTTGCAGAAGAGTCTTGTTTATTTAACGTGTGTATTTAACTATGACTGAAATGTTTAATGGGATTATCTGCAGCACGTCTGTGACTTACATGAGCCAGAGGCTGATACCAAAATTCTGTTTTTGCTTTTTTTTTACTTGATAGATATAAAAGATATCAGTCCACAGTCATCCAACAGCCATTTTCAGGTCATGACAGCAGCTGTAGCCACAAGATTTTGCAGAAAAGAAACGGACGCCACAGACTGCCAAACTCTATTAGATTGCTGCTAATGTGTTGACACGTGAGGCTTTGTTGACAAAAGGCTTTTATGGTTCTTGACTTTAGAATATTGCCACGGATCATTAGTTTTAGTTACGTGGAAAATAAGGTTTCCATATTGCAAACGAAATCTGTTGTAAAGGGGCAAGTTGCTCTCCTTTAATCTTAATCCCTACAACAATAAGCCGATGATGTGCAACGATCGGTGCAGTTTACGTCTAAATTTTGGTCAAGTGGAGAGTAATAAATATAAGTAAAATGTAAAATCTTGCACTAAATATTCATAAACAAGTATTTATGTGTCTTAAACTAGAGTTGAGACATGTTGAGGTAAAAATAAACTAGTTTTTCTCCACTACATGTGGAAACTAAACACTTTTACTCCCTGAACTCGTGTCAACTCTAATGGGATGTTTGAACAGCTTGACTTTCAATCTGTAAAATGAAAACACTTTGCGTCATGAGTATTTCACAAGTTATTTCCCTCAGAGCCATTTATTTTGAACCTATTCATTGATCACACACAATTAAAAACTGACTCAGAACCACAACACTCTGACGATAATGGTCACGTACAGTTTAGTTTTGTTATTTCGCCTTCAAATGGTGATTGCTTAAGAAAACATATGCAGTACTTCATGAATGCCTGTGACTTCTGATGAGGTAAATCTCCCCGAAAAACAAATGTTTTGAATGTTTTAACTGGTTTAGTTTGACAGATTAACATCATGGTTTATAAATGAGGGGAACTACAGAGCAAATATGGATGACTGGAGTTCTGAAACTGCCTGTAAAAGAAGTTATAATACCTCAACTCTACATCAAATTACTGAAAAACGAGACTTGTCTGATCAAATATTAGCCTGTTTTACAAATATCTACAAACATATACAAACACAAGTCAACTTTAATCCAAAGAGGACATTTTTTAAAGATAATTAACAGTTCTTTATGATGCAGAAGTGGAGAGGAACCGGATGGAAAACTCTCTTCTTCAGTACTGTCAGTCGTTATGTTTTAGATGGATGATTACTATCAATTGTCAACTACTGTAGGAGGAAAGTTTGAGTAACTTCCGTCTGAGTCAAGTGAAGAACGGAAAACTCGTTCTGCAGTTACAGTACATGAACACACACTTCCATACTGTATGCGTATAGTCGCATGTACAAACAGTTGCTCACATGCAAGTTTGCACGTAGGAGCACATGCAGGGACAAAAGGAGAGCGCATGCATGCTCACACAAACACTGCAAAAAGCATGAATGCACACACAAATGAATATATTCCAATCAGCTTACGTACTAAAGAGTTAGTAGTTAAACACTTTAAGAAGTAAGGTGATAATAATGAGTCATTTCTCTGATGCTGATGGTAAATTAAAAAAATGTGATCAGAAAGCTTTCAAGTGTAATTTGGAATAATAAACAAACAGGAACAAATACTTTTAATAAAGAATATAACCATGTAAATGGACTTTAAATTAGGTGCAGCGTTAGCAGATGACCAGTCAATGTTAGATGAAAAATATTACAAACTAAATCTTAAATCTCCTCACCAGCTGGAATCTGTATGTGTGTTGATAAAATCCTTGGGCAACAACAATATGTCAGCCATGAGAACGGATGTGTAGACGTGTCCTGGCAGACTGTGACACATTAAATCCTTCTCAAGCTTGCAGGCATGCATGAAAAAAGACTCATTCCTTTTGGGTCATACTGGTACTGCGCCTCAGTGACTCAACACCTGCTCACTATGGGCCAGCTACCGACGCACCATGAGGCACTTATTAATGCCAGAAAGATATTTCACAATTAGATATCTGACATTTTTAGATGGTGTACGCCTTACAGTGTTTATTTTCTTCCAAAACAATTAAACTTAAGTCAAGTAGTCAGGAAGTCAAGGTGAAAGCCCAGCAACTGATGTGGACTCAGTTCAAGCCCCTGCTATTGTGAGAACCTGCCTGCAGTGTTTTTTTTCTTTCACAAAAAAGCAAGTCCTCGCCAGCTTTGGGAACAACGCTCTGATACAGAGAGCAAGACAAGCAATCCAGGGTGACAAAAACATAAACATACAGGAATTTTTAATAAAGGAATTGATAAATATGTAAGAGAAATAAAATCTCTTACATGCTTTTATATTCTTTGTATTTGAGCAACATGCATGTAATCATTTCTTGTACTCAACTCAAAGATAGTGTATTGTTATGGTTTAAATGACCAAAACTGAAAAGAGAAATGTGTTTTCACACTAAAAAAAATATCTTTAGCTTTTTCCCTAAAAAAAACTGTGGCATTGATATAATCCCTTTGTGTGCAGTGCAGAAAGTATCATACTAGGTTAATTTCTCTTCTCTATTATTCTCTGTAATATCTGAGACTGCAGTGGAAGTCCATTTTATTATCTTTATTTTTAACAACCACAGAGGACTTTTCAAATACTATAACTGCCCCCAGGGCTGGACTTTTAATATCTCTGGCCAAAGGCCTCTTTTATTTAGTCAAAACAGCACATTAAGCGATGGACATAACGGAGCATTTCCCAATCTGGATATAAAAGCTGTAATGGTTATTTGAAGAAGCCATTAGGAATTATGAAGTATACAAGCAACTGTTTACACGATAATCTAACTCTAACACTCTTTGCTTTCTCTGCTGCCATCTTGTCTGTGTTGATGAGTCCTATACCATTTCTTTGTGTACATGTACTTTATGAGTATGGATTTGAAATATAGTAATCATTAACTTATTTATACCATTTATACACTATCTTTACTACTACTACTACTACTACTTCTACTAGAGCTACTACTACTACTACCACTACTGCTGCTAATAATAATAATGATAATAACAATAATACAACTACTATTAGTATGAATACTCCTACTATTTATAATAATAACATTAATAATACTAAGTCTATTGGGATATGAGCATAATTTAGAACTTTACATTGCAATTATGATGACTTCTATCTTTTTCCTTTTTATTCATTCGGGGGCGTTTAACCTATAGGATTAATTTAATCTATATAACAATAGCTCCATCTAGTGATTCTTCAATAGAACATTAAGTCTCATGTCTCCATTTTCATTGGCTAAAATCATTTGGAACGTCAGTCACGTCCTGCCTTCCCATTGGCTTGGTGACGTGTCCGTCACGCTAGTTTACGGAAGTGTAGCCGCCCACTACAAAGATGGAGGACGATATTTCAGATTTGAGCAGACCACAAATGTACTTGTTTGGTGAGCTCGCTTATTCTGACAAACGTAATATTTTTTGGGTTGCACAATCAGTTTTACTGTCACGTTATCATGCACAAGTAGCCATTAAACATTTAGAGCTGGAGGAAGTTAGCTTAATAGCTAGTTAAGCTGCCTGCCCCCACTCGCGCCAATTCAGCTCTTTTGTTAGCTAGCTGAGCAAAGCATGGGGAAATATAGCTGTAGCGAAGAGTAACCCCCCGTATCTTACTTAGTATTATGCCTTTGTGTATAATGTTAGAGATAAGTGCAAAAATAATTACAGTAATCATAGATAAACGATTTACGTATCATTTTTCCTAGGTTGTACCCTCAAATCGGACAAACGGGAGTTCAAAGTTGACGTAGACGACGATGATACGGAGCACCAGCTGTCACTCAAAGCAGTAAGAAGGCACCTTCCTTTACACTTGGATGAGCTATTCCAGCTGAATAACGTGGTTATAACGCATGTATAGAGGGACATGTCATTAGTTTCAGTTGCAGTATTTGCAGAGAATGATTTGGTTACAAACTGGGTAAACATTAGCAGAGTTAGCCCTTCTTTTGTTGAATATCTGCCTGTCTGTCTCTGTTATTTCTACCTGGTCTCAATTGCATTAAATGCAAATGTAATAGAAAAAAAGGTTGACAAAGAAAAAGAAATAATTGATGATGTAAAAAACTTACAGCAGTGAACACGAAGTAACCTCATTGTGTGTTTAGTTTGCTTCTTGTTTATGTGTTATGTGCCTCAGATTTACATCCAGTTTGATTGTACAGTTACAGGTCGTATCTCCTCAAAAAACCCACACTTTTTGTTGATTATTTGTATACATATTTTTTAAAGGTAGATTTATTTTGACAAGTTATTTGATATGTCTGTCTTGCTCAAGTCTCTCAAATGTTGCATTTTCAGATATTAAATGGAATTTTTAAATGGATTTTTTAGCTTAGTGGGGGTTTTTTTAAGTTAAACAGAGAAGGGTGAACACAATTTCGACCCTTCCTATAAGCAGTAATTCCTCTAGAAAATCCTAGTGCTAATTTGTCTCATATCATTGACAGTAAAAGAAAAGAGACTGGAAGCAAATACGTTTACAGATCAGGTCAGACAAAAAGGAGCTAGTGATCTTGTGTTTGCATTTTATAGATTCAGCTGTTCTGCTTTTCCAGGTGTGTTTGGGAGCCGAAGCTGAAGACGAGTTCCACATAGTGGAAGTCGAAGGTCTTACTTATGATGGGAAAAAGACCAAAATGCCACTGGTTGCCCTGAAACCGTCCGTCCTGCCCTCTGTGAGTAAGCAAGATGCTCAAGAAAATGTTGGAAACTAAAAAGGAAAGAACATATATGCAAATGCAATGTCCCATTAAACGATAAATATATATATATATATATATATATATTAAAATGTATCTCAGTTATTATTGTCTGTTTTATTTTTGTGACTGTCTGATCTTTTTCTGGTCCAGATGAGTTTAGGGGGATTTGAGATCACACCTCCTGTTACTTTTCATCTCCAGTCTGGCTCTGGACCGGTTCACGTCAGTGGGCAGCATTTTGTTAGTAAGTAATAAACCAACAAAACAACAACAACAACAGAAAAACAGTGCTAATATTTTCACTTTTACAAAGATTTACAAAGATTTGCTAAGTGTGTTTACATGCACATTATTAACCTGATTATGATCAGTATTCTGGCTGTGTTTTGCACATTGACCATTTTGAGAAATCCATATAAAAACTGTTTAGATCTATAAAATAAATCGCATATCTGAAGTAACACAATTAATCACGATGTGGTGCAAGTGACCGGTGTTTGCTCTGTAGGTGTGAAGGATTCAGAGGATGAAGAAGAGGAGAACAACACGTCACCGGTGAAGCGGCCTGCAAGCCTGATGTCAGGGAAGAAGCCTCCTCTGGTAGCTACCTCAGTGTTTCCTTTGAATTAGTTTGGTTACAGAGCCTCAACTCTGCAGAAAAAATATTCTAGAAAAGAGTTATAATTTTGTGAAATCATGACATATGTTTTAAACTTTATCTCAGATTTAGATGAAAGCGAGACTAAATAATGGTTTTAGAAACTTTTCTGTAGCCAATGATCTTATTTTCTTACTGTGCAAATACAGAACAAATACTGAAGAAAAGCTGTGTTTGTCAAATTGAGTAAATGATTTTAAATAACTTTTACAACCAAAACTGAATAAATTTAATTTAAATTTAAAGGATGTGTTGTTTTTGTTGTGCTGTGTTAACACTCAAGAAAGCCATGAATTTTGAGGCTCTTGGTTAAATTATGATGATTTTCTTTCCTTGCAGAAAAAACTAAAGATGGACTCTGATGATGATGAAGAAGACAGCGATGAAGATGAGGAGTATGTTTTGTTTTGTTTTTTACACCAGTCCTTTTCAGTCAGTGCCCATGCCTGCAAAAAACATTCATGCACCCAAAATTGTTGTCAAATGCAAAAAGATTACATAGATTTTATTTACCAAAAGTCTTTTCTAGCATTTGTGCAGAGGAAACTCTGTCATATTACTTTCAAACCTTGTGACATCTTTTGCTTTCTTCTTTTTGTAGTGATGATGAAGATGACGACAGTGATGACAATGATGGGAAGCCTCAGAAAACTATTGGGAAAGAGTTCAAAAAAGTAAGACTGGTCTGTTTTTTTCCTTTTATAAGTGAAATTAAAAATGTGAAGTGCTTGTGCCTGCGGAAAAAAATGCTACTTCTCAGCTAATATGAGAATAAATATAATTATAGTTTAAAGTACTTGAGTGAAATAGACCTGAAAGGATTGGCTTATATTTGTTCGAGTGGTTACAATTCCATGTTGTCCACCAGGTGTCAGGGTAACCAAGGACTGGCTCTCGTTTTTTTTGTGTGTGTGTGTGTGTGTGAGTGTAAAAGGAATTTCTGCCCGCTCCCTTTTATTTCTACCACATCATTTAACTCCCACAGACTGTATCCTATAGTAGCATTTCATTTCAGCAGGCCCTTCCCATTCCTGCACTCACTGACCGTCCGGCTTTTTGGAAGAGACAAAACGTGGAACTTTTTCATCCTGTTCGCTCATGTACCCACCTGTTTTCACGAGTAAAACACAGGGTTTGTGTGGTGTAATGATCGGATTTCTCCTCTGTAATCTGCTTGAATTCTCACTGTCTCACAAGCAAGACGGCACTATGTTATCCTATACATACACACACGCACACACGCGAAGGTATATACACTCTGCAGACTTACACGAAATCTTCTGAGTACACAAACATACCTGCAAAACAGTCTGCAAACCTTAACAATATACAGAATATCAGTACAAATGCAGAGAAATGCACACTACATACTTCTTGCTTTTTTTTAATACACACAAACACACACCCACATGCACACACACCACTTATGGGAACCATCTTTCCCCATTTTTCTGTAAAGCTGCATATCTTTGTCCCTCTGTCATCCCACTGTTAATATGATTGCTCCTTTTTATCGTCTCTCATGCCATTTCAGCTTTGCACCTGGCCTTTGCCTTTGAACACTTGTTTTGCTTGTTACCACAATCATTTGCAAGTGTGTGGGTGCATGTGTGTATATGCCTCATTTTTACATCGGTGTCTGTTTGTGATTTCTTTTCCCCCTTTTTTTTTTTTTTTTTTTTTTAAACACGCTATCCCTGTGCAAACCGTGCCAGGCAAAAGATCAAAGCAGGGCAGATGCGCATACCTGCGACGTGAGCGCCGATTCTTGCCTCAGGGTCAGATGACAGCTGAGCATTTCTGTCACCTGTTGATTTATTCTGTTGTCTTCTCCTCCTTGTCCTGCACACCACACCCCTCCCCTCCATGACCTTAATCCTTTTCTTTGCCTTTCTTCTCTTCAGCTCCTTGCTTATCCTGTCTCATTCTTTAATGGTGACAACACAACACTCTTAACCTCTAGAGAGTACGGCTGGGAGCAATTATTTTTTGATTGCTAATGTAGACTTTGTTGTTATGTTTTTATTTCTTTTTTTTTTGGTGTTAAACCTTTTACAGTTACTAAGCACCGACTGCATCTGTAGCATCGTGTTTAAACAGTTGGCATTTAATGCTAGGTCAGGTATATATGTCTTTAGGCTGTTCTGTGATTAATAGTATATATTTAAATTCTTGGATTGTGGCAGGGGCCGGATAATTAAAAATGGACCTAATCTTTAATTAAAATTTGCTGCAGAGCATGTTTGTATTTTAATTGTTTAATTGTAACATGCAGTGCACCTGTGTGTGGAAGCATCTGCATTCATTATGTTTCTGCACTCATTTATTTCAGGTTTTCTCCTTTAATTTGTCATCTGTCTGTAGTTTAGCCTATTTGCTAATTGTTTCAATGTGGACATCTGCCAAATTAGTCATACAAGCAGATCTTCACTGCAATGAAGACAGGTGTCTAACCTTCATGGCAGATTTTTCCACTTGTTTATTTCAATATCTCTGTCCAAAGATCACATGAACAGCACAATGACTTTCTTTTTATCTTGTCATGTGAAACAAACAACAAACAAAGCCAACACTTTCTAGTCCGTTAGCTATGCACTTAACTTTGTGGTTCAAGCAAAGGGGTTTTAAAATATTTGCCAAAGACTGTATGATGTACAAAGAAAGGAGATAGGTAGAAACCCAAGCAAATTCTTACATCTGATGTAGTTTTTCTTAGTTAACAAACACTCAGGAACGTCTGTTAAAGGTTTTTAGATGCAAAATGTTTCTCTATCTGGTTGAGTTCAGTCATTTTTGTATTCATATCCTGTTCATTAGACAAAAACGGCTTTGCAACCGATTTGAAACATCCTCACAGCATCTTGTAGTACCAGGCATTGCCCCAGGAAATAACATGTGTAATTGCCTTGTAGCAGTTATGTCAACACAGGCAATTACACTTCTAGCCCATTCCAAGGTGAATACCAGTGATTGCAAGGAAAGGGTTGGTGCTCAGGAAATGCAGGTACTTGCCTCAGCTATTACAAGGTAATTACACAGGTGACTGAGAGCAATGGAAACCTGACGGGAAGGCCTGCAGTGTGGAGGGGAACAATGACAGGTTATTGAGGTACTAAGTATCTGATCAGTGACAAATTACCAAGTTTGTCTACTGTTTCCTCTGTAGTTTCTTATATCGCTGGTGCTTAAAGATAATTTTAAGTTTTGGGTATAATAATCCCTGATTTAGTGCTAGTTGTGTTTTTATTACAGCTTGTAGACGGAAAAAGTTTTAACTGAGATATTTAATCATAACAAAGTATTAATTCTTCACATGAGCGCTGACGCTGCTGTTGCAGCTTTTGGAATGACATTATGCTGTTGTTCTTGTTGTTTATGTTGTTGATTGTACATCATTTGTCTTCTGGGGTTAAAATGAGTCAAAAGATAATCTACATTTGCAGCATTGAAATTATTATTGCTTGCAGAAGGGGGAGAAAAACAACGTGAACACCTCATATCAAAAGACTCTAGAGAAAATTAACCACAATTGCAAGCACTTCTGCAAATATGGTTCACATTATGTTTCATGCCAGTTATAATTTGTGAGCTATAAAAGAGGCTCGGCAATTAGCGCTTTGATATTGGAGTTTTCAAAACAACATGACACAACTACCAGAGCCCCAAAGAGGCTAATTCATTTTCATAAATTCCATTATAATATATGAGGAGGACAGGAGGTCACACACTGGCAGAGGGAACCACTGTCCCTTTTTAGAGCCATCTAATGATGGATTTTAACAGTGTAAATGGGGGTTTGGTCATCAATCTGAACTAAACTAATTGTTGTAGCAGGTTTAGCAGTTGTTTTTCAGTTGCTTTAAAGTTCTTGCACCTTCAGTTTGGCACCCTCTGCTGTCGTCTCACTTGCTGTGAATAAATGTACTCTGCTTTTCAGTGCAAAGACAGGACATTCCACTTGTTTGTTTTTATGTCTTTTTTTTTCTACATATTTTATGAGCACTCCAGGGGAGAAGATTGGTATATTTAGTTAATTAAAGGTCACATGTTTCCTAAAAATGTAAGGATGTCATTCTGGGAATTTCTCATTAATTAAATTTGGTTGTTTTTCATTCTCAGACTCTTGAGTCTTCAGCAAAGAAGCCCAACAAGACCCCGTTAAAACAAAACGGTCCTGCAGGAAAACCATCAGGTTCAGCGGTCAAACCTCAGATCAAGGTAGGAAAGGTTCTGTCTCCTGTATTCACACAGTGGTGGTCATCAGCTGGCTTAGGCTGTCTTCATCAGGCCCTGTGTGGGTTCCCATTAAAGGGGGTCTTTGGTGGATCATTTGCCCCCACTGAAAAGATCATATGCTGCTTGCCTTTGCCTGCCCAAAGAGAAATTAGAACAAAATGATCAAAATGTATTTGTAGAAAATTACCAATTGTGTAAATTGATATGTATGTATGTGTGTTTGCTGTTGTGCCTTCAAGATTATTTCTGACCTGACGCATTCTTGAACAAGTTTGAATATATAATACTTTCCCCCAGCTGAGATTCTGTTCTCATAGATTGGCTATTGACGAGAGATGATTGGATTTGAGCGGGCCAGAACATTATCTGATTAACTGATTATTTGGGTCTTACATCAGACGGTAAGCCAGCAACTCTGGTCTAATAAAAGACATCATAATGATGTCACTCTCAAAAGTATGCAAAATAATATGGTGGCTCATGAAAAAAGACTTCTAATGAAGAATAGACAAAGAAGTATGCATGTTTCTATTTTGCCATTAAGAAGAAACTTTGATAAGAGATATTTTTAGAAAAATGTACAAGTTTTTCCACTGAATAAACAAGTAAAGAGCAAAGAAGTAAAACTTTTTTTGCAAACAGGCACGAACCTCTCACTACTTAACATTAATTTGGTTTCAAAACCCAATAAGGCCTGCAAACACTGCATTCTTCAAAATGATGCATTTACAAAGAGAAATACTCTGTGTGAGCTTAATATTTGCATGTTTTGAGGAGACAAAAGGTGTCTATGATCATTGGAAATTGTTTGTATTTATCAGAATTCCCATTGAAAACTTAACATGCGATGGAGAGCCCCCCCAGCCCCCCATTCTACAGCCGAGGAATGTGATAAATGCACATTGCAATTAGCTCAACCTGATAGTTAATTTCTTGGGTGGAATGTCTCGGACGGCCACCTTTCAAAACCCAAAGCTTGAACTCTGTCTCTTGTTAAGCAAACACACCTGACCTCTAAACGGGTTTCCTGGGGC
Source organism: Acanthurus leucopareius (assembly GCA_029814765.1). Taxonomy (NCBI): domain Eukaryota; kingdom Metazoa; phylum Chordata; class Actinopteri; order Acanthuriformes; family Acanthuridae; genus Acanthurus; species Acanthurus leucopareius. Next base: position 22,496,323 of record JAQMCX010000058.1, on the reverse strand, counting down.
AAGGTTTAAACCCGCGACCCCTTGGCCTGACCCTGCCGTCTTGTGTTGCGGCCACCTTTGATGGCCCCCCCCCACCACCACCAACCCCCATAGCACACGCAGGCACACACCAAGGAATAAAATTATCAAGCTTCTCTGCACATTTACAGAATTTCCCAAAGCATGCTGCTTTTACACCATCTCACTCACTGACACACGAAGATATTGTCACTTTTTGCCTGATGTCTTGAAAGGAAGCTTTGCAGTTCTTATCATGTTAAACACCGAGCAGAGGGATTGCTAAATTCCTTAGGCGAGAAGGTGATTTCCCCCCCGGGCCAGTGTTCTTGGTGTGGGAGAGTGCAGCTAAATTCTGTAGTGGCCGTTGTCCAGACATAACACGGTGGCTCTTGAAATGCTCTGGGGGATTAGCTGACGGGCAGCTGAACTGCCGAAACCATCCCGCCAGTTTAACTATCCGGCCCGTGCTGCTCCAACTGCCCCCATCCCCTCTCAACCGTTCCCTCTGCACAACCTCTTCACACCCTCACTTCCTGGACACACCTTCTCCCAATTGCTCTCATTACGAGCGTTTGATGTCTGGTGCAGCTTGCGCTTCCAGATGCCCCTGAGGAGCGAGGAAGCGGGCGTGGATGTCTGTTTTTTTCTTTGCTAAATGCAGGTGACTGGTCATTAGATTGGCTTGTCAGATCTGTTGCCAGTACCGCAGTTCTCACCTCTCCCAGCCCAGCATGTAGCTGCACCTTCTTGCATAACAGGCTCGACATGAGAACCTGTTAACTGGAGTTGTGCTGATCTAAAGAAACTTTATCTTGCAGCTGGTGTCTATTGATTGATGGGTTTGGAGACGTTGATGCTTTCAGGCACACGTCAGAGTCGTAAAGTTGTTAACCGCTCCACTCAGACTTTTCCCAAAACGCTATGAGTCATTGTTTTAGCAACTGATTGACATGTGTTGCAGCAGGTGCCTATCTTGTTTGCACTTATTTGCTTTTACCTAGGTGTAAGGATGTTTGCTTCTAACTGGGACTTTGCAGGTTGCACGAAAACTGTCGAGACGACCAGTCACTTCTCACAGATGTACATTAGTCATAAGATTAGATTCACGGTTCCCAGTGACCTGGCATTTTCCCCAGACATGTGCTTCTAAGGCTTTCATTTCGACAAAATGACAATTACCATCCGCGGACAGACCTGATGACCGAAGGTGTCACAACCATGTGTTTGCACTGGATTGAAGACAAGAGATTGCATCAAATGATAGCGTGCTTGTGATTAAGTTCCATGTCTCGTGGCATCTGTAATCAGTGTCTGGCCCAGATGAAAAAGCTTGCTGGCTTAGTGTGTTTATCAGCTGTTTCAGGTCCACAGCTGTCCTTTGGAAGTAGAGAACTGCCCATAAATAATAAATACGTGGTGCATTTGTCTGGCAAGGAGCCAGCAGCATATGCGCTCTCTCTCTCTCTCTTTTTTTTTTTTTTTGTCGTGTGGTATTTGTGCGTCAGGGTTTTCTTTATTTTATGCCTTTGATCTTTGCCATAAAATGAAGTTCTCTTTGTGACGGGGACAGATGATTGCATTTGTGAAACTGGAGGGAGAATTTTTGTTCCTCAAGATCATTTCACCTGTTTTTAACCCATTTCAAGTCCTGTCCTTTTGTTTTTTTTCAAAGCGTAAGTTGCTAAAAGGTGTTTGAAGTGTAAAGTAGGAACACATGGCGTTTGTTGATTGTTTTTAAGCCGAGGAACCAAACCATAATGGTCAGATATGGTGAACTAGCTCTGGATTTGAACCAGTTAGAATAGATTTAGAGCTGGCAAATTGTAAAGAACCCTGCTTTTCTTTTGCACGAGTCGATTCCTGAATGCTAAATGTTGATCTACTGCTTCATTGGTTGCATCTTACAAGGATCACTAAATTACACATCAGCAAACAATCAACTCATGCATTGCTAGATATAGCACGTCTGTTTTCATGTGAATCATAACAAATCAAGCAATACTGGGTCCATTATGAGAAATATGTATTTATGGCAGCCTAAATGAGCTGAGAATAAACATAGTTTGTGGCTTAAACATGTTTTAGTTAAATTATGACCCAAATAAAATGACCAGTAAGTCGAATTCTGAATCAATAAATTGCACCCAGACTGTTTTACAACCGAGCAGAAATTTGATTACTGAACGTCTGAGAGGTTTTGCAGTTTTTTGTTACTTCTAGACTAAAGAGTTGCTTTATACATGACTTCTCTCTTTGTTCAAATGTGTCTCTGGCTATCAATGAAACCCTGCAATTTTACTGGATTCCACTCTGGCTTTGCATGTAGGGACAAGCTCAGTGGCTTGTGTAACATGCAGTCACGGCGTACGCTGCGTGTTGTTGTCCCGTCACATTTATACACTTCAAATTTAGGACCTCTGGGTCTCGGACTGGACTCACCTGTGGGCCTGCTGGTTCAGGACTGGAGCTATTCTCATTTTTTAAAAAAACACAAGAGATTCTTTGAGTGATGAAATAACACCAAAGATAGTAAAGAAAAGTTGTTTGTGACAGTCCTGTTTTGGTTTTTACCTTTCAGATTGTTGAACAAAAGAGTGAAGCAGGTGTTTTCGTGTGGAAATCATTAGCTTTGATTCGTCAGTATAACTTTTATTTAGAAACACGCACAAGAACATTGGTTGCACTTTGAACTGTTTTCTCTTTAGTTGTTGGGGATTAACCATCAGGGCAAAAACACGTTTGACATCTCTCATTGGAGAGTCGGGGCTTGCCCTCTTCTGCTCGCAGACAATAAAGGCATAATTTGTACCTGATGTATTTCTTTAAAAAGGGTGTAATTAGGCTTGAATTTGTTGTCGTTTCTGAGGCTTTTATCTTCTTCCAGCTGGTTGCCAATGCCAGGCCTGTAAACACAGACCCAGACAAAATGGGTCACGATAGGACTGAAGCCCAGACTGGCCTGTTGGTCAGCAAATGGATTCATCATTATCTAGTTACAATTAGCAAGTTTTCTGTTGAGTTCACAATGAGAACACATGAGCACAAAAGGTAACAGCAAGAGCTGAAACTGAGTAAAAGAAGAAATAATGTGACATGATGTGAAATTATCTTTATCTACGACACTGTAATTCTCTCTCTATTTGACGTATCAATCAGTGGTTCTTATCTAGCTGATGTATTTTTTTTATTTTTTTTTAAGACACCTGCCTCAGGAAAAGACAAACCCCAGCCTGGCCCGTCTAAATCTCCCTCTCTGACTGAGATTAAGAGTAAGTTGTCAACAGCAGCCAAAGAGGTAAGGCTGTCATCCGTTTTTTTGCAAATCACCGCTCTTAATTGAATGTCTGACGCTTGGTTAAGCCGCTGATATATTGACCTTTTTCATCAGGGGAAGCCGCTACCGAAGACAGAGCAGAAGTTTGAGAATTTCGTGAGGAGTTCTTTTAAAATCTCAGACAAAAAAGTAAGTCATCTCGAGTCATTCGATGTATTGTGCATGTATTTGTTGTTTGCATGTGTTTTATCTAATTATGAGGCATCTGAGATGGTGTTTTTGCATATTCAGCTCTTACATTACATGCATAGTTTGTGTCAGTTCCCTGTTTTTTTAGTTTTGCAATCTGTTCATAACACTCATTCATGCTTATCCAGAGAGAGTTGTGTTTTCTAGAAATCTCCTGTTGCTGTGTGTTATTACCACGAGCATATTTACATCAAGCTTCATCTCAGCTTAAAGAGCTTTTTGCCATGACAGATCCCCAGGAGTGCATTATTGTTCGTCACACTGTCCTCATACCTCACGCTGTCCATTACGCCTCAAACGTCTCTCCGGCCGTGTGTTCTTTTTGAATTATATTCATTTTGTGTCAGCCGGCTCTTTCGAGGTGGAATGGGAGTACACCTGCCACGGCAAAGTCTTTCTTAGTGATTTACTGGATTGTGTGTCTTTTGTAGCTTTAATGAAGGGACTGGCGGTATGTGGATGGTACCAGTCTCTTTCACATTCAAGGCCTTTTACCAGCCCCCCACCCCACCCCTAAAAAAAAGAGGTTTTTCTAAATGCAGGACTTAAATCTTTTCTAATGCTGCTTGTCATTTAGGAAGAGAAACAACAGCCCCTGCACATAATTTTGCAGAGTATGAATTTATCACCCAAAAACTTCAACATTATCACAGCAGACTCGGTTTTTTTAGCCAATGTGTCAGATCGCAAAGCTGCGTTTTTATATCAGAGCATCTTCACGAAGGAAATCGCTTTAAAAAATCAACCGTAACATTCATGTGTGATTGCATTAAAGTGTTTATATGTTAACTGTACGGCTCTGAAAGCCGGTGAAATCTACACACAGGGGCCTGTTGGACAGGGAAAGGAGTGGGGGTGGGGTGGAGTCGGGTTGGGGAGAGCTTGTTGATCCCAGTGTATAGAAACATCTGTGGAAGTGCTTTGGTTTCATCAGCCAAGGCTGAGATCTGTCAGACCTGGAGCACCTAGTCATATACTCTGGTATGTACTGTTGCCCCCACCCAGCCCCTCGTCATTCCCCACAGCCCCATCTAAACTCAGCGTTCCCACAGGCGAGATGCACAAAAAAGCATGTCGTATATAAGAGTGAGTCATGTGTGTTACGCTGTATATCACTTTATTTGGATGGTTATTAATCTATTTCTTGTATCCTGTTGTTTTCCCCTCTCTGCTCCTCAGGTGGTCAAGGATCTCTGGAGTTTTGTACAAACACTGAAGGTCGAGAAAAAGTAACAAAACCTTGTATTTTTGAAGAGTCTCTATGTTTTGCATCCTGCAAGACATTTAAAGGCACAGTCAGCAAGATATCTTTCTTGGCCTTATTGTGTCATCATAGCTAACTGACCAGGAGTGTTAAAAAAAAGGATTGAGAGTTAAAAAATGGCTAATGCCATTAATTATGATTCAGGTGTCATCTGTGTTTGTCTGGGTGCAAAGCACTTCCTGAGAGATAGTGGAAATTTACTCACAAACCCCCCCATTCATGCTCAGCAGACTGCAGATTTCCCACAAAGGGGAAGTTGTTCGTTTCATCACATGCCAGTCTGCACCACCTGTAGGGAAGGAAAGTAATGGCACCACCAAATGTTGCTTGGGAAAGAAGTTGAAACACTTGAAATAAATGTTGCATCTGCAGATTTTTACACCTGCAATAAACAGCAGCTACTTAAATTAGTAATTAAAGATTAAGGTTGTAATTTAAGTATTTAGAGACAAAGAGCAACAAACAAACAGAGTAAAGTTAGTCCTGCTGTCACAAACTCAAACATTTCTCTCTAAGTTCTGCAGAAGTATCTTTATTTTCTCCACCATAAGAGTTTTTTCAGACATACATTTTCAAATCCTACACACAAGGGCTCACAGATGTAAAACAGTTGTCAAATGACAGCAACTGCGGGTGGAGTGCCTGTCACATTACAGAAGCTGTTCCTTTCCTTTCCTGTAGAAGGTGACGTCAGCATGCAAACATCTCACTTTCTCCACTTACAGTTGCTGGATGTTGCATTGGCACTGTGCGTGCGTAAAACTGCTGCTGCATCTCTTCAGTTTGGTGATATTGGTGCTTTGCATCCATGACAACTGCGTGTTTTTGTTGAGTTAATAAATGCAATAGGAGATATTGCAGAATGTGCCTTTAAATATCTCTACTGTTAACTGAGATGATTCAGAGTCCCGATTCGTGTGAATTAGAGCAGAAAAGGGATGTAAAGACAGTCGATGGAGGGAAACGTGACACTATATTTTCCTCTCAAGTGTTTTTTTTTTTGTTTGTTTTAGGATTGTCTGGTTTTACGAAGCATTATTAGCTTATGAAACATGCTTACACTTTGACTTTATCTGCTCTTTATATGTTGTACAGACATTTTTAAGCATATGTTGAGATCAATTTTTTAATTGTTTCACTCAGTTTTGTCATAAAACCTCCTGCAGCAGGATGTGGTCACTATATATATATTTTTTAACTTGGCAACTCACAACAAAAGACTCTTATTGTTTCCTGCAGTGATGAAACAAATAAGAAAAATCATCCAACAGTTCATAAAACAATTCCCTTAAAAAAAGAGTGTATTCAGAAACAGTGAGAACCGTGTGTGTGTGTGCGTGAAGGTCTGCAGGTTTATCTCTGGTACTGTTACATGTCTTAACCAGTGACTTTGTTGAGTAAACAAGAGCTGTTTCCTCTCATGTTTTGCCGCGAGCACACACCTGACACCTCCGTGAAACAACTGTTTCATTCGCAGTGTTTATTTAATATTGCAAAACTGCTGACTGGACTGATTTCAGACAGTATTTTTTATCATGACTTCTTATCAAGCTGTTAAAAACCTGTTGATTGTTTTGATCACAGACGGAAAATCATCCAACCAAAAGTGATCAGAAGAGCAGTGCGCAAAAAATTATGAGTATTATGAGCTCAATAAAACTAACAACAGATGGCCCGACTACAAAGTTTTTCTTCATGGTGACTTACAGAAAGTTAAAATCGAGGCAAATACAATGTTAACCAGCTCCAGAAGTATATTTACGACGTGGCACCAACACTGTTTTTAGTGGAGCTCCATGCACCCTAATACACTTAAAACAGATTACAAACCTGTGATTACCACATATTATTTTATTTATTACAACATAATTATAAGGTATATATCACAAACTTGACGTCATTTACAGAAAAACCCATAAAGAGCTCAACCCCGTAATTGTTTGCACTCTTGTATATCAGTTCGCTGGTGACAACAAGCAAACACTCACTCTGCTTACATTATGTTTATGATCCTGTATAATGCCTTTTATGGGCCACATGTTGGCAGATGTGCGCCATCTTTAACCAATCAAATCGCCGGGTCCAACCTTCCTGCTGCCTGTTAAAGGATATTTAAAATTTTTTTAGCTGTAAACTGAACTACTTCAGCTCATTTAAGTCTTTTAAGTCACTGATAATCGGCCTAAAATTACATTTCGAATTCCTGTCGTGTCCTTTTTGTTTCAGTAGGAGCAGGTTGTTGTCCCTAAGATTTATTTTTGTTTCCCTGTGAGTGCATGATGGAGTCCTTCTTTAATGATTTTAAATAATTTCTTCATATCACACATAATGGACTTTTTTTTCTGTATATAAATTTTTTGCTTTTGAACACAAGTACGGCAGCTGAACAGTTATATTTTTGACATATGCTCAATCCGCCCTCGCTTACAGCTGCTTTTGCAGCTCTTCTGTTTTCTTGATCTTTATTTGAAATGTGGTGTTTTAGTTTTGTTTAGAAGTGTTTTGTGTTGAGTAAAAAACCTTTTTTGAGTGTTAAAAATACTTTTTTGATTAGTGTTGTCATTTATTTTAAGTCCTTTTTTGCTTCTCTGCTGAATCATTGTCAAGCCAGTACTTAACTTTGTCCAATAGGGATGAAAAATATTTTGATCTTTGTTGCTAATTAGTCCGTGGCTCATTATTTTCGACCATTTCAGCATTAAAGAAACGTGTGGTTGGAATTTATTTTCCAAGAAAAACACTGTAGTTAAACTGCTCCATTTAGCTTTTAAAACACAGAAACATTGAAAAGCATCAAGTTTAAAGGTTTTCTGGATTTTGAGTTGAATTAATCATCAATATCAGACTGAAATATTTCTGAGATTAATCTGTAATTGATTAGAAATTGATCCAATGACCTCTGTATTCTCTGTGTGTGTGACATCACCTTGTGTCTGAACCCTGAAACACCTGCTGTCAAACATCAGCATGTGTCAGAAGCCTCTTTAGTTTCAGTCGACATGAAAACGAGGCTGGTTTTTATTTGCTGCAAACAGTTTGTGGATGAAAATTAAAATGTAAAACACTGAACTCTTTGTGTGAGTAGATGATGGCTCATCAGACTCATCATGTTGTTTTTGAAGAGTGCAGTTTGTCTGCTCAGTCGAAATGTGTCGCTTAGTTCCTGCATGATTCCTGATGGTGGAAACTCTGTCATTCATAATTAGTTGAGATGAACATATCCATCCTTTTTTTTTTAATCCTAACTGTAATATTTACCCGAATAAAGTGAATCCCATCTGGCCTTGAGTGCATGTTTTTTTTAACTCTATGTGAAGGATAATTATCAGACCTCAGAAATTTGACTTCAAAGTTTTCTTCTGCACAACTAAGACATCGCATTAAAATTCCACATTAAGAGTGAATCAGAAACAGTCATTAGTTAAATAATTTAAGTTTAGCATCGTGCAGGTAGTAGGCACTTATTTTTCTTTATTTCTTTCTGTTTTAAAGTGTTTTTTCCCTTGAAAAAAGCAGGTAATCAACAACAGCTTAACTATACACGAGACATATGAGGAATAATGGACACTTATACTTGAAAGGGAGGAGAACAAGTACAGTTCATTTAAAAAGATCAATATGAGCAGAAATGCTTCTCACTTATTTGCAACTGGATTATCCAGTAATGTACTTATTAGAAAAATTTGAGGTACTTCAGTGGGAAATGCTTCCCTTTTCTCCACCACAATCATTTAACAGCTTTAGTTATTTGATAAGTTAGGATTTCTACATAAAAAGCAAAAATGTTTTCATCCTAAAAGAAATATTTCACATTTAAAGGCCTTTTTGAAACAATTCTTACAAGCCACTCGGTCATTGTTATAGTTCTGCCTGTCTGTCTGTACAGGATGTGAAAAGATTCCTTCTTAAAGCAATTTATTTGTAAGTGGTGGTCCTTGTTCTGTTAAATAACTTTTAAAGTTCAGGTAAATAAAATATGAAGCTTTAACAGTCTGACTTTAGACCAATCAATTAGGTAATTTTCAACATTAATCTTTTTACTACCAGATTTTCCTTGCTGTTTTTTTCACGCAGTGTTCGCTGGTTGACTGAGGGATTGGTAACCAATAAGTTTCATCGTACAGAAAATACTAAAGAACTTTTGAAAAATATCTTCTGGATTTGACTGAAACATCATATTAACTTCAGATGAACTGGTCTTTGCACTAAAGAAAAACTTGAAAAACTTGTCAAGTTTGCAGTTTCTTTGCTCACCAATACAAAGTTTCAGCTCTTCTACATTTTACTTGGTGTTGTTGGTTCTTTGGTTCATCGTCAAAAGCTGGTGCTTTCCACTCCTCTTCCCTTCATATCAGGTTTTGGTCCATTGATAATGTCTTTAAATGCAGAATATGCAACCAGAGCAAACTATGTGACCCTGTTTTTCTCTGCTGGCGCTTCAGATGCTTCATTTGTGTGACAAATTGAAGCTAAACAAAGAGGAGAGAAGTTATGGGATGCAGAAACGGCAACATAGTCGGACCGCTCAACGAAAAATCTTAGTGGCCCGCTTGAGTCTCTTCTTCATATTTTTATAGACGTGTGAGTATTTTCTTAACCAATTTTAAAAACGTGAACTATTCTTTTAATTATGATAACCACAAATCTTTGCTGTCACCACTGGGTGGCAGTGAAGTCCAGAAGTTAACTTCAAAGCGACGCTTCATAATGATATAAATCGATCGAGCTTTTACCTGGAGATTGAGGCGTTACTTCACTGCCGGCTCAACACTTTTTGCCCTGTGGCCACGAGGAAGTGAGGTGAACTGGCGGATGCAGCCTCGGGATGACGCACAACTTTATGTTCCGAACAAGACGACCGAGAGGCACGTGGAAATCCCCCCCTTTGTGGTTGACTTGAATTCCAGTCCAAGGTTTGACTGAACCAGCCTGGAGGTATTAAAACACACACACACTCACACACATAAATGAAGAATGGTCGGACTACAAGATAACCAGAATGCAAGTTCCATTTGAACAACTAATTTCCAATAAAAGGAGCATCAGTAGGTTAGTTTACAGGAAGGCGGGTGAAATAAAGCTACAGATGGCACCGTGCAGAAGTGTCGTGTACAGGCAGGTTAGAGGAGGAAACGAGGGGGAGGAACTAAAGTTCTTGGCAGAAAAGGTGACGTTTAGAAACAAGAAAGTTTATTTAATGTGCATTGCTCATAAGTCTCAATATTGGACATGTTCTCAAATGCATCTTCCTGGGGCTTCTCGATTATTTACACTGCAATTTTCCTGCAGTCTTGGTATTTTATGCTTATCAGAAGGTTGATGGATGAAAATCTGACACCAATCTGCACGTCAAAGTGTCCATGAGCAAGAAGATGAACCCAAGTTTGCTCCTGATGGCTCCAGTGTGTGTTTTTGATGAACAGGTTAGCAGTTTTTTGATATAAGCCCCTGCCAGCAGTGTTTGAATACATGTGTGAATGCTGACTTATATTATAAGGCACTTTGAGAGGTTGAAGGCTAAACAGGTGCTGCACAAATAGTGGATTTACATACAAGTCTTGCTCTGACTTTGCGCAGTGTGACTAAAAGGCCAAGATGCACCAAACCAACATTAAAGAACCAAAAACAACGAAGGCAGATTGTTGCATCACCTGTGTCTTGAACTAAAAGTTGCATTTCACACACTGCGACCACCACAGCCAATCGCCAACCAGCAGGTAAGAACATAGGAACTAACTCTCCCAACCAGCAGGTGGAGGTAGTTTATATTTGTCACTGAAAAAAAGAAACCAAAAGACCTCAGAGTGAAGCGTCACATCTCAGAGCCCAGAGAAGTAAAACAATAAGTACAGCAAGAAAACACTGCAGGAGAGTGAGAACGTGTGTTTCTTTAGTAAAATGGGTGAAATTACCCTTAAATGTTCCTCCATACTGCGTTAGTGTTGGTGCTGTGCTGTAACAGTGAACCCACACAGACACACACAGGCAGGTGTGCTGTGCATGCAGGTATCACTTCCCTGTGTGCGGCAGCCAAACGCAACATTAGGCCATTAGGGAAATGTCGCCCTTTTCTTTAATCCAGCAGTCACACGATATGACACAGGACAGTCATGACAGGCTGCTCTTACTGATGAAAGCCTCCATCTGAGGATGATCTGTTCTGTTCGACCGTGTGTGTGTGTGTGTGTGTGTGTATGTGTGTGCTCCTGTAGGAGAACAGGTGTGTTTTGTTACTGTATTTGTGCCCCCTGAGAAGAACATGCCAGTGAGTCACAGAAAGGCCAGTTTGTGCTGTTTGAAACCAGCTTGTTCACCCGTTTACCTTATTAGAAGCCTTGTGTGTGTGTGTGTGTGTGTGTGTGTGTGTGTGTGTGTGTGTGTGTGTGTGTGTGTGTGTGTAATGATTATAATTTAAAATGAATGTCAGTTTTAAATGTGATAACTCTGAAAAATTCAAGATAAAGAGTC
>JAQMCX010000058.1:22451965-22484818 GCA_029814765.1 Acanthurus leucopareius | reverse complement strand
GTGTGTGTATGTGTGTGTGTCTGTCTGTGTGTGTGTGTGTGTGTGTGTGTGTGTGTGTGTGTGTGTGTGTGTGTGTGTGTAGGAGGAATGGATTAAATATTCTTGCACCCACAGTGAATCATTTGTACTTTTCAGGGGCTTTTAAGCAAAAAAACAAAACATGATTTCCATCTGATTTTTTTGTTTTTGTTTTTAGGATTAAAAAAATTAAAACTTGCAGCAACAAGAACTCAAGTTGCAGAAAAACTTTGAAGACACAAACAAGTTGCAAACCAGATACGATCACATGCAAATAATTGTTTTCACAACACCGCTGAATAAAATGCAAGAAGGAGGCACAGTAGTTAACGTGTAATAGGCTCAGGCTGTTCTTGTCATTCAAACAATCTGTTGTAAAATTAGCAAAAACCACTTGAAGAACCTTTTTTTTATAGTAGTTCTTGAAACACTTCCTAGCACTTTAGAAAGAATGTATTACTCATGTAATATAAACCAGCCCGTCATGTCATACAGTAACTGACAGTAGATGCTAATCTGAAAAATGCTGCTCGACTAAATTGAAAAATGTGAGAAAATTGGATATCACAACACAAATCACATGTTTTTGGCATGAAGGCTGGTGTAAACAGTAAGCAGAGGGTTTGGTTGCTTAGCTGCACCAAAACTACGCAGCAAAAACAAGTAATGAGGCAAAGTGAGACCTGGGATGTTTGTTTTTTTTTTTAGTGTGGCGCTAAAGTGGAACTGTTACTGAAAGTGACTTATAATGCAGCCATGGGGGAGGAAACATGACCCCCACCCCCCCTCCCATGATAAAAGATCCTGTCAGGAAGTGAATTTGGGTTTCTGCATCATCATTGGACGCCTTTCACTCCTCATAAAACCTTTGCAAAGTTGAATTTCATAATATTTTTAATTGTGCTCTGTTTGCATGAATATTTGCCGTTTTTGTCCTTTAATGCTTCATTTCTTTGCATGTTACTGTCGGTCAACAAAGTATGAAACAAAATGTGCAGCCGCTCATACAAATATCGCTGTACAACAATGCACGTGTTTGCAATGAACTGAAAAGCTCATTGGAGAATTGAATCAAAATTTCAGATCGTATTTTTTATCCAGGTCAAAGGTCAAAGCCTGTAGAAGTTTAGTCAAGACCAAAAAATTTTTCTTAGTCTGTTTACAAAAGGTTGAAGCAACAGACTCTGAAAATCTCATTAAAATTCCGACATGTGCTGTCACCACTTCATCATCTCCTCTGTTAGCTCGGCTTGTAACAACTAGTATCAATTAAGCTACAAATTTCCATTTGATACAATCACCTGTGTTGCTGCCAAGAGTTTGGCTCGGCATGCTTCTCCCCAGACGTCTTGGAAGTGTCAGTATATCTTTCTTAAAGACCAGGCATTCTTTTCCATGAATCTGAGGCACAGATTATGCAACCTCACCCTACACTGCTCTTTAAGCTGCCTTCAGGGAATGCTAACACTACTGTCAGACTGACTATATCAGTCCACTCACAACGCCCCAGTCTGCATTTTTACAGCTACAGTTTTGATTGCTAAAAGCAGAGGTTGTTGTGGAAACTAAATCAACTCCAATTATTAGGCTTTTTTTTAAAGTCATCTCACCTTTAACAACACTGTCACATTAGTGCAAATCACCAACTTTTTGCTTATTTTTGTTTTAAAACGTCAGAAGTTCTGCAAAAGTTCCGTGAAATCACGTTTTATCAATCGTATCATCTTTCGGGGGTTTTACCTGCGGGACGTCTAGTTGAGGACAATATTTTCATGCTCATCTCTGGTGGAAAGAAATGTAAGGTCATGTCTCTGCAGGCATGTACATTTCCGCCCTTTTTTTTCTCACGACCCAAAGGGATATGTGATTTTAAACACATCTGTGCGTCTAGTTGAAAAAAAAAAAAAAAAACTCACTCCATGACAACAGGTGTTGTTAACACATGTTAATACTATATAATATTTCCGCGGTTAAGAATGCGGTCGGTACTGTGACTGGTGATAAGTGTTGTTATTAAGATGGAGTGAAGATGTAAAGAAACTCAGTATTCGTCCTCTAAAGTGGGAAATGCAGATGTGTTGAAAAAGAAGCATTCTTTCTAAAGCTGCACACTGTCAGATCTGCACTTTGGCGGCCCCAAGTGGCAGTGAAAGGTAACTGATGTTTGGATATTTGGACTTGATTACCCTTTAACAGCTATGCAGTGTGACATGATTTTTTCTTTTTTCTATCTATTAACCACATAAAGGAATTTACATGCATGTCAGCATTCACACACATATTCATGCACTAATGGGAGTTTTGCAGACATGCACACACTCGATGGTCCAAGAACACTTGGACTGCAGACTGGAGGAGCTGGAAGATCAAATCTTCTAATACTTCGATGACCTACTTCACATCCTGCATCAGATGGACAAAATAGTTTTTTAAAAAAACTGTGATTAGCCTCTTTGTGTTCTAACAAAAACAAGTTGATTTTGGTTTGATGCACAAATGTGGCAAAGTCTTTGTCAAAGGGATCAAAGTCTTGTCTGTGCAGCTACAGTTTGGGATTTAGACCAATAAAAATGTTGTATTTTCATGCAAAAAAAAAAAAAAAAATCACGGATCTTTCAGAAAATCTCTGCCAACATGTCAAAACTTCCATCGCAGACGTTTGAGTGAGTTGTTGTCAAAAATATCTGTTTTCTCTGGTAGTTTGTTCTTAAAACATCAAACCAAAACTACTGAGTTTAAGCTTCCCACCACCCCAATGCACACACACACACACACACACACACACACACACTCACTCTCTCTGTCTCTCACTCCCACACACACCCACACACACACACACACAAGCCCATCCCTTCCATGACAATTGTTTTGACCTTTGCTCTGAGGAAATAAGGCCGTCTGTGCTTGATGTGACAGGTTGGCACATCACCTGGATACAAGCAAATAAACGAGCAGAGGGAAAAAATATCAAGGGAACATTTCAAGCATTCACAGAGAGCTTTCAAAATGGAACAATGAGTTTGCCCCGGGGGAAAAAAGTGATCATGCTGGTATGTTTATATTAGACAGAAAGGAAGCCATCATTGTCATCACCACTGATTTTCTCTTTCACGGCAAGATTTTGACAGTTGACTGTATCTTAATAACAATTCCTTGTATGTATAAGTCAATTGTCACGGATGATGCGCTTATGTAAACATTTTTCTTCAGAAAAAAAAAAAAAAAAAAAAAAAGCAGGCAACTCTTTTCCTGTCAGGATTTGTGAACCCTGTGGCTTTATCTTGAATAGTGTGAATACTAAGCAGTGTTATTTTTAACTATTCCAGACATAAATGACGTCCTTGCACTCTTTTGTATATTTTTCATGCCATATTGACACTTTTTTTTTTTATTTTGGCTACAGTCACTACACTTTTGGCATTGGGATTACGTGGAGAACGACGGGGCGGGGATGTGTAGGAGTTGTTCGTTCTGGATTGGGAACACTCCGGCGAAACAGACATCAGGGGAAGTAATTGTGTAAATTAGAGGAAGAGGTGGGGGAGTTCATCATCTATCTTCCCGTAAGCAAACCGTGGCCCAGTAAAACACAGCCCAGTTGGTACAGCAATAGGACATGTGGTTATTAATACAGAAGAGGGAGGTGCGCTCACCTCGACAAGCGCCAACACGCGAGCGCATTACCTCTACGGCTGCTATGGCAAAGATGTGAGCTGCATTCCTCTGCCCACAAAACTCAGAGCTTTTTTCCTCTAACACAGAGGAGAGGCTTCTGAGTGTCAGGCTCAGATCTGGGGGAGTTTGAGGGCTCAGGTAAAGCTAAAGAAAACTCACCTAGGCCTTTTTTTTTCTGTGGCCTCGTCTCCCACATTTTAATCTCTTTAAGATTTGACTTTTATGAGGATTTTGGAAAACTACCTTTAATTCTTTTTATTGCCTTTTGACTAAATAGTGGATGAGACTACAAACATCTGGATATATATAGATAAAACATGTTAAAATTCTGTTATCCATTCAATAACTGCTGCTTACTGTCCTTAAATCTCCTGCTTGTGGGTCGCACACTTAACCTGAAATCCAAACGTTACACCCCTGTCCCGGCGTGCCAGCTTGGCTTTCTACACAGACGTCAATCTGGCCCTGTCACCACCTCCCTTGCCGGTTCAGAAGCGAAACAACAACCCCACAGTTCACCTTTGTTACATTTATACAGAGCTGTGATGTGCAATATTCCTGCCTTGAACAGGCTGTGCAAAAGGGACTTGTATTTCCTCTTACTGTTTCAAGGAAGTTATGGTAGCTATAGCCTCCAGCTTATTTTTAATCATATACCAACCTTGTAACTGGTTTTGTCCTTGACCTCTGTATTTTTAAGAATGCTATTTAAAAGCCTCTCCCAAAAAAACTAGGCAAGGCAATGTCATTTTATTTATAAAGCACATTTCAGCAGCAAGGCAACTCAAAGTACTTTACACAAACCATTAATCAATTAACAATATTTTCATTGTCCTGAGACGTATAGCTGTTCACAAACCAACTGTGAAGAGCTGCCTGGTTAAAATGGAGTTAAAATGTTTCGTCAGACATTAATGATGTCTGATCACTTTTATTTGTTCATCTCAAAAGACCGTTTTCTTTTTATTCCACATTAGTTTTTATTTACGGAGTTCCACAGGGCTCAATTGTTGGATCAGCCCAGTTCTCATCTGCCATCGGCCTACTGTTTTCTGCCATGAGCTGCATTATCAAGGGTAAAACCAAGGTCGTTAGGCTGTTCAGTATTGACCCCATGTAACTGCTAATATCCAGGTTGTTTCCTCTCCACAGGGTTTCTGTGGGGGGGCAGGAAGCTGTCCAGGGAAGTCCATGTCAGGGCAAGTCCAAATCTGCTATTTTTATTTTTATTTTTTTACCAAAAATATGGTTCCAACATGTAGCTGTCAACGCTTCTATAACATGTGATCAATCCTACTGTGCAGAAGCCATAGTTTGTTTGGTTTGGCACCAAAACTACTTGGTTTGGTTCAGGAGATCATTGGTTTTAGACTTTTGGTTTCACTTTTGTTTTTTACACGGGTCCTGAGCTCTGTTTCTTATTCCTCGTCTCTTGCCTCTTTACCTCTTGGGACTTTGTTGCACTTTCTGTTATGTTGGGTGGTGCAGGTCCTGTCATTGTCTTACACTGACATAGATGGGTTTACATCGGAGTCTGGTGCATCTCATATAAATCCTGAGGGGAGTCTTGTGAGTCTGTATGAGACACAGAGGATCATGACAAAGTGTCAGTATTTGACTGTGTGGGAAAGATACCAGACTGACTTTATCGAACAAGGACCGGGTTTCCTTGCAAAGCCAGACATCACTTGGACCTGGAAAAGCAGTGGAAAGTGAATAAACAGATGGACACTCTGCTAAAAGTAAGTTATGCTGTCTATTTAGAGGGGCTGATCAATATTTCAAATAAATCATGAGTCATTGATGTGTAACAGATGCAACAGGTAGGAGTTTACATTTAAATGATGTTTTAATTCATCACTGCATCACAAGTTTGCTTCATTGAACTCATATTGATCTGTTTCACAGGTATCTATCCAGGATTGGCAGATGCCTTGGGCGGCACCTCCATCATATATTTGACAGACATGACTCACTCAAACCAGTGTGGTTCAACAAGGTAATTTGTCAGTCGCCAAACTTCAAACGGCTGATACCTGTAATGACTTCAGCCCCCCGAGCCCTGAGAGGCCGTTATGCACCTTGCATGTTGTCTCACTTGACACCTTTTCCAGGTTACTTCTGCCCTGTTCTCCACAAGGTTTTAACAAGGTCAAGGCTTCCATCTGTAATGAAAACAAACATGATGACTGCAACGATTGTTTGTTTTTCTGTCTCTGCTGAAGAAAACTGTTGTTTTCACTGTTTTCTGCTTATGAAAAAGACACAGAAAAGAAAGGAAGTGAACATAAAAACAGAGACGTCAAGTCAAGTCAAATGGGATATTACTACAGTAACAAAATTGTTTCATGAGTTACCACAGATGAATATCATCCCACACTTTATTTGGGTCGAGCTAATCCATTACTTAACCTACAACACACTTTAACAAACACTGCACTGTATTTTAACCTGATTTACTGGTTTAACTGCTTCTATTTAAGCTAAGCTACTCCGTCTTTATTTCCTTAAAGTATTAACTCGTCCAACCAATTGTGACAGAAACACAAATCGCAAACACAATAAAAATGTCCCTGAGCCGAGGACATGAAGTACCTGTTTGGCTTTCAGTCAGCTCACTTTCAGATATCTCATGTACATAACATTAATGCCACTTAATGACAGAGTGAATCTCTGCAAACACAGCTGAAAGTTCACGTACAGCATGTTACAGAATTTAATTTCTTGCTCTTTGGTAGGTTGATGCATCGACACTGCCAGTGCTACAGGTTTTTTTGACAGATTTTTACCAGATATATTCGTAATATTACCAAATTCTCAGCATCAATGCAAACTGATTTTGTACATTGATTGACTGAGAAGGATGTTACCCAATAGGTCATCATAAGGACACACGGATCAAACTGTCACCTGCTCAGCACAGTAATATCACAAACCTGTATCACATGGAGTGTAAAAACTGAGGAAAGACCTTGCAGACATCAGCCCACGTTACCCAACCGAACCTGTGCTCAATAAACTACCAACACGACCGACTTTATGTGTTTTATGTGCTTTTGTGTTATGAGCTCTGCTTGTTTACTGTGCAGAATGAAAATAAATGAAACCAAATAAAACAAAGTTAACAATGCAAGTAAAAGTCATCTCACACCAAACAAATGCACAACACTTAACAATTTCATGCAATATTACCTTTTGCATCTTTTTTTAGCTGTTGCAGTCATGATGCATGACTTGAAGCTCGTCACTGCAGCTTTAGGGAGTAAAAAATGTACAAAAAAATACAGAAAACACTTATTTTGTAGCTTCTGAAAAAACAGACACTAGCAAACTGGCATCCACTCGTCCTCTTGAGACTTCTCACCTGCATAAATAATCCAGAAACATTTCCAGGTGAAACTGGGCAGCTACTGATCCACTAAAATCCCAGCATGCTTTGACAGACAGACCGCATCAATCATATTTTATTTTATCTTTTATACCGTCTAAATTTAGTTTCAGGTGACGCAACGCATCACATACTTCTTTGAAGGAAACGGCACAGTCGGGAGCAAAAAACAACATCAGCCATATCAAAGCTGGGTGGGTGTGGAAGGGTCCAGCCTTTTTTTTTTTTTTTTTTTTTGGTGGTTGGAGGTACCAGCCTGCCTTCCCTTTGTACATCTTACATCTGGAACGGGCACATTTTTTCCCCTCTTTTCCAAATAACATCTGCAGCTAAAAAGCCAGACAGGTAGTTAGAGTTGATTGGTCATGGATGGATTTTCTCTCTCTCTCTCTCTCTCTCTCTCGATGCCGCTGTCTCTCCCTCCCTCCCTCCCTTTTTTTTTTCTCTTTTCTGCAAAGCCCAGAGGCTAGTATTTCACTGATTACAGAGTCCCTCCATTTGAATGGTCGTTTGTGTATTGTCAGAACAAAGGGGCGAGCGGCCTCTGAAGAGGTGCTAGACAGGGGAATGGATTGGGCTCAGCGATTAGGATGAGTGGAGCTGCAGGTTCAGGCTAGCTTAGCAGAGCAGAGGCAGCTCAAGGAGGGACTCCACTCCAACCGCCGTGGGACCTTTCGTGACTGGAAAAAAAAAAAAAGTGGACTTGTGTGCAGCAGCTGCACTCCAGTGCAACTTATTGTTGAACTTAAAATTGTGAGGGAAAGCATCAGGAGTTTAACAGACTAACTGACCTCTTGTGTTGCTCTGGATTAGTTTTCACTCCGTCTCGATACTGCTGAAAAAACCCGGGTTAGGATTAAGGTTCTTAACTCCTTGTAAAATGTTTAGTGTGACCTTAAAGCCTTAACAAAAAGAGTGCCAGCAAGTGAAGCAAAACACCTCATCCCAACTAAATGAGATGACATATTTGTGCTATTTATACAGCTCTGTTCTCAAGTTTGGACACTTTTTGGCCAACAAGAAGTTATGAACTAAAACTTAGCAGAAAAAGAAATGACTTTATTTTTATGTCCCTCTTGTATTTGTTAAAATATTGCCTCATGTTGCCAATTTTTGGCCAACTATGCAGTAGCAAGTGAGTGAATCTGGCTTTAAAAGCTAGCACAGCTTGAAATATGACTAGGAGAAAGTTTTATATTAAATTATAAAGAACAGTTTGACTTAAACAAAAAGTGACAAAGATGGGTTTTTATTCCAAAAAGTTGACAATGATAGAAAAAGATGTATGTTTTAAACAATGCAGGTCCTAAGGAATTTTCCAAATCACCTTTTGTTTACACAGTTCCTGAATTTTGATTCACACAAGATGAGACCGACCTGGTGTTTCCACAACAAGCTGGCAGGCCACCGGTTACACCTGAGGAAGTGCTTTTCAGACAGCACAGTAATCAAATAAACATTAGCCTGACAGCTTTGGCCTTTGAACACTCACTCAGTACTTCTCACCCCTCACATGAAGGTAATAACTTCAAATCAAAGTCATCATCAGATTACGTGGGTGAGTGCGGGTCACACTCCCGGTGGGCTTCGGCGTCCCTTTTGATTCCTGAGCATCACCTTTTCAAAGCTGCTTTTGAGCTGATTTTTAATTTACTTTGGGCCTTTGTGTCATTAATGAGACCTTTTAAACTGCCATTTCTACGAGGGTTCGAGATGCATTTTTAACAGCGGGGCAGCTCGGTGGGTTTAATCGTCGTCAGATAATCGCACATTTTGTGTGAATGAGTCAAACCTTCTGGCCAGTTTGTGAGGCTCGCAGCAATTTTGTGCCACATTACAAACAACTTAGACCCTTAATTTGGTAATTATGGCAATCCAAGAAAACTATTATGGGGTCGTTCAATTCAGGGAGGAAAAAGAAATTAAAGAGCTGACAAAAAAACACTGACATCATTTCACTTCCCAAACTTTCACCACCAGTCCGCCCAGCTCTGACGGCTTATTATGTCATTAAGGCGCTCACATTGTTCAGCAAAAGTCTAAGAACAGAAACAAGACTTTTTGATTACCTCTGCTCGTCCAAGGGACTTGACATTTATCTGTCAAACGCTGGCCAAAAACTTCGAACACATGGGGTCTGTCGGCTGATTGTTATTCATTTGCAGCACTGTGACACGTTTTGGCAGTTTCTCTGCGCTGAGCATCGGCCAAAGAACCCATCCAAGCAAGAATAGTTTAGTGATGTCTTCAAAATGCATGTAGTCACAAAGTTATTCCACGTGTTAGCAACAAGAGAGCCCATACTTCTGTTTATGTTTTTGGACAACTGTGGACTCCCCACTGGACGAGATGGAGCAAATCATCATTAATGTCAAACAGGCGACTGAAGTCAGTGGAAACATTAATACGTTCTGCATGTACCACGGTGCTCAGAGATGATTTGTCGAAGAGCGTTCGCTTTAATTTTCACCCTTCACTTCCACCGCCTCTCCCCCAAAGAGCGCCCGCACCCAAATTCTCTGGCCTCTTCCCTTCAAGGCAAAAAAAAAAAAAAAAAGACCCTAAATGGGCCTTAATGACTCCATGCAAACAACGTGTGACGGGGGACAAATTACTGAAACACTTCCCGCTTCTTTTTGTTTTTTTCTCCTCCCCCTGCTTCAGGTGATACTTGAAAGGTCTGCGTGGTAGCTGGCGAGCTGCTCCCTCCCTCCCCCCCTCCCTCCTCTGGCTCCTCTCTCCGTCACCCTCCGCAATGTCGAGGTGTCGCGACCCCGTTTCGACCCGAACCAACGTTAGCCGCCGGACTTCAGTAGCGACGCGGGGCACGGCCCGCAGTGTGAAAAGGGATGTGAGTGCGTGTTTGCGGAGGCGAGGAGGCGAGGAGGAAGGGGGTGGGGGTGGGTGGGGTCACCATGTACTAATGGGGTGAGGCTGATTTCAGTGAGATGAGAGGAAGAGGGCCGTCCCCCTTTTGGGTCTCACGCGCTTGTCGGCCTGTGACTTCTGGTTAAACAAAAAACAACAAAAAAAAAGGCTTCTGGGTGGCTTATATGAGTCAGTGGTCACCTCTTTGCATCAATCGCCTCACCTTGAGAGCTGAATGGAACACATATGCCCCCCCGCTGTCCCTCTCCCCCCCTCCCTCCCAACACACACCACAACTGCCCACCCCTCCTTCACGGCCCTGGCAACCCTCCTTTCCTTTAAGTCAATATGTCCGTGTCAGAGATGAAAGTGCAAAGTGGGAGGGACGCGGAGGGGGTCCTGACACTAATGTAGTACATTGGGCTTCACTTACTGATCTGCCAAGTTCTTTTGTCAGGCCCTAAATGCCTGCCAGGGCCCTTTGAACCGCTGAGCGCTCGCCCGCCCTCAGATGCCTCCTCTTTTAGCTTCAATGAGATATCCTCGGTGACATTCCCACAGTCCCGTCGCTGCTGACTGACACGCATAGCTGCACGGACGCGGCAAGGTTCAAATTCAAAGGCTTGAAAGGAGTCTGGGAGTCGTGTAAATAACATCATTCGCCACTTTGCGGCTCTCGACTTAAAAAGTCAAATTTCTTTTTTATCAGATTTTGAAATAGAATTGGCAGTCGCGGCTGCGGAGGATCACTTCAGGCACCGTTTAAATCTGTGGTTTTGGAGCCACTTTCATTGGCTGCCAAGCACAGCAAGCCAGGTAAACTAAGACCTTTAGCTTGCTTGCTTGTTTTTCTCACTGCCTCGCTCTTGTCAGCTAATCTCTGTGGGTAACCTTATCCCAACTCTTGAGTGGCTGCCCCCCCCACCACCCTTCCCTCCACTCCACCTCCTCCTCCTCCTCCTCCCAGCCTCAGAAACTGGACTGTGGGACAGCTCTCCCCATTCATAAAGCTCACTCTTGTTATGCTCCACCAGCAGCAAACTGCATTTCATTGATTCTTGCTGTTTTATCTTCTTCTTTTTTTAAAAAAAAAAACTTTTCTTTCACTCTTTCAGCAGGCAATTTGTAGGAAGGTCAGTTCAACCAAACTGAATAAAAAATACTTTCAACAGCATCTTTGCACTGCATATTGTTTTGATTTCACATGTTCAGGTTCTTGTGATTTTTCGCAACCGTCTCAATGGAGGTCAGTGGGATTTGTTTTGTGGCACTGGAAGCTTTAGACGAAGCTCACATTTCCAGATTTCAAAAGTCTCACTTGCTCTGAATGATCAACACAACATGGTGTCAACAACTGGAACTACTTGTATTGAGGTGTTGGCAGAAATGTCAGAGGTTTATTGTTTTAAAACTGGGCAAGTAAAAAGGCTTGATGGCAGGGTTGGATTGTTAAAGAAATGTATTTTTTAAAGATTTACAAGCCAACTCTCCGAGCCTGCTACAGATGAGATATGTTGTTTATACTGCAATCACCTCATATTTAACTCAATATCACTTTATTCTTCACATGCAAACAGCTGCACAGAGTTGTGTTCTCTGTGGGTTCGCTTGCAGAAACATCAACAGCTAAGACAAAGATCTGGATAAACATGGTGAAAAGACAGGTGGCTCTTCAAAGGGGAAAGTGTAAGAGAGTCAACAGAAACCTTTCATTTCAGCAGAGATTACATCATTAAAAACCCTTTTTGTCCGGCGAATAAGATGCATTTCAAGTCCTTTTTGCTTTCTCTTTTATTACACATGAGTTTACATCTCTAAAATAAATCCATCCCTCCTTAAAGCCGTCTAAGACTTGGCTTGTATAGCTGATAAAATGCTCACAAAGTCCTCTTGAAACACTGGGATCTTCCCTTTCGCCACGAGCAGGGCTACGTTTCCTCCTCCTGGTGACTCACAGGTGGCCACATCCAAGCCGCCTGCCTCGCTCTCTTCCCTCAGTTGTGGATTTACAGTCATGCTCCGAGAAGTTTGTCACAAACATGTGCTTAAAGAGGCGATGAGTGACTCCGCAGTGCTGGCTCCGTCACAGTCAGCGTGGTAATTGCTGTTTATCATCCCACCTTTACTTCAAGTCGGTCGTCAGGAGCCTTTATCTTCATCGGCCGTGAGCAAAGACTAATGTAAGCCTTATTTGATCAAACAGACCTAAAGCCTTGTATTTGTAGAGAAATCATCAAACTATCTGTCTCTGTAATTACTATTTGCTTATTTTTTTTCGCTGTGATTCCCCTCCCTCAGGCAGACAAGGCTAAATTAGTCATGCTTTAAATGACACTGCACATCAGTTGTGTTACAGGGATTATTAGAGTGCAGTGTGGTCGACAGGATCAAACCTTCTTGTTAGGCAGACAGCCATGAATCACAGGGTAAACCCACATCAACCCACTTCATCCACATTTGCACTTACAGACAACGCAAATGATTTTGGGACTTAACTTGTCATTATAAATCACACACACACTTTTTGAAATAAAAAGCCACATATATCACTATTTTTTTTCCAGGTTTGATGAGTATTTTTTAGTGTATTTTGCTGTTTGTTTGTTGATCAGCAGCTGAAGCTGTTGGAGTCAAACATCCCTTTTTCATTTCCCACTAAACTCCCAACAGGAGGCCCCTTTGAAATCTCCAACATGGGAAGTTATGTATGTAATCATTTAGGATTATTTTGAATATCAATGGCGCAGGAATGCCGAGGATCCAGTTTTAATGGGACAATAAAGGCGAACCACAAAGCTTTTCTTCTTCTTCTTCTTCTTCTTCTTTTTTTTTTTTTTTTTTGTAACTGCAGCGGGGATGTGGGCTCACTTTACTGCTGCCAGCTCGTAAACACATTCACACCTCTCTTTCATTTAAATGCGGGATAAGTTATAGCACATTATTGAAAAAAATCGAGGTCGACAACAACCTGCATTTGAATGGTGTCTGGCAGAGCCGAGGCCAATCCACAAACCAGCAGCAGCTTAAAAAGGCACAAATAACAGAGAGGGAGACGCAGTTTCTGTGGCTCTCACAGCACAGCAACTCCTTTATTTTCACTGACGGTAACAATGCAATAATGGCAGTAATTATTAGGCCTGTTACAATAAAAGCACACATGCTTTACAGAAATAAAAGCCAAAATTTAAATAATGTTTAAAGTCAAATCAAACTAAATTAAAAATCGCTGTGATAAATTTCAAATAAATCGAAACAAAGACACAACTAGTTTTTTTTAAACCATCCATTCCTCTAATTAGACTTAAATCCATTAACACCAATTAAATATTTGGCCTAACTTTCATTAGGAATATTCAAATGGGAACAAATAAACAAACAAACCAAAAAGCACTTCATCTCCTCGCTCTTGTTCTCCTCTGCGCAGCGCTTTGCCCACCGAGAGGAAAAAACCCTCTCCAAGCTGATGGTCTCTCCAAGATTACCCTATCAGGTGCAAACCGCTGACATGTTTCCACCCACTAACAACAAAAAAGCCTCTCTGTGCCCAAATCTGAAGCCGCAGACGCACAAACACCACTGACAGGCACTGCTGCGCCATCATCAGCCCCCAAAGCTCTCCAGGGATCCGCTGCTGCCGCCGCCGCTGCGATTTCCACTCTACTTCTTTTTTCTGAAAAACAAAACTTTTTGAATGCCTGGATAACTTTTTCTTTGCTCACTTTTTTTTTTAGCGACTTGTTTTTTTTTTAAGGTGGAAGGGCGTTAATATTTATCCACCGCTTCTTCTTCTTTTTTTTCTTCCATTTTTCTACCGCAGCACTTGGCAGAATAAAATGACCCATGCAAGGTGTAGAAATCCCCCGCAGGTACGGACGGAGCTGAGGAGCCTGTGATCTGCGGAGCGGCAGGCTTTGGGATTGTGGGGGAGACTTGGCGATAGGTGCGCAAAAACTCAGAGGATATTTCTCTTTTTTTTGTTTTTGTGAGCGAGGGGGATTTGTGTGGAGAGGTAGTTTTTTCTGAATCCTTTTCCACGCTTTAGCACCGATTTACGGGAGACGTTGCGGGATTTCGGGGGAGCGGAGGAGACTGAGCTGAGAGAGAGAGAAAAAAAAAGAAATCTTTTGGATAATTTCCTCCAACAAGGAAGCACCTAATGTTGCACCCCGTGACTCTGCTGTTGCTCTCCAGTGATCTATCCTTACACTGGGATTCAATTTCCTACTTACCCCCGGAGTTGTGTGCGTAAAGGACGCGCAGGGGAGCGAAAGCAAGAGAGAGGGGGGCGATATCGCCAACCTTTCCCGGGGCTCTAAATCTGTGGAAGCAGGTGTATTTCAGGTGTATTTCTGCTAGTCAAGATGTCTCTGCTGCCTTCGAGGTTCATATACGTGTAAGTGTTCCACATCTCTTTTGCCTTTTGCACATAATAATCACGCATTCTTACCAATAGAAGTCGCCAAAAGCTTCATATTTGCGCATTGCTTTCATCCATGTAGACTGCGTTTATTTCTTCATGTAATTGCCTGTGTGATTCACTCCCCTCCTCTCTTCTCTCTCCCTCTCTCTCCACGTAGGTGTTTACATTTTCTGGTACTCTATTTCCAGCTACAGGTACGTTTACTCCCACCTTCTACTCCTTTTTTTTTAATGTGTACTTGTGTTTGCATGTCACATTTTTAAGGTGAATAATGCTGCTGGTAGCTCATAGTGAGGGTGGTCTCTACAATATTGAAGGCAGGATTAATTTGCATACATTAAATTAATATTAATTAGTGCTCTTGAGTAGAAAAAGGTTGATCATTTTAAAGGAAAGCACGTGGAACGTTAGAAATAAAAATCCAGCAGTTGTGTGACACAAAAGGTACAAATTACAAAACTATAAATTAATCCAAGAGAAGGGAGAATATTTTAATAAAAAAATGCTTAAAAGTTATCAGAAATAGGCCAAAAAGTGACTAAACTCAACATAGTGTGCATTTTTAAGTCACTATCCATCCCTGCAGGAATATTGTGGCAACATCTTTGCAATATAATTAAGACAAAAATCTAATTTTTTAACAAAATGTCAAGTAAAGTTTCCTGTCGGATGAAGCGGATAAACCCCTGTAGTGAAGAAGAAACAGGCCTGTTGGTCATTCGGCATCGATGAGCCTCCAAATCTGAAGCCCATCAGTAGTTTTTTTAAACCTACAAATCCACTAACATCTCCAATCAATACGGTCAACCACGCGGAATTTAATTAAAACATCTTGTCTTTTTATCTGGAGTTCAAGTAGCAGTTTCAGTGTTTTACAGCAGAATTGTGTCATAAATATTCGGATCCCTGCGGTTGAAGTTGCTCTGTGAACAGATGGCTCGTTTGGCGCTTGTTGCTTCAATTTTTTCTTTTTTTTTCTTTCTTTTTTTTTATTAGTTGCGTCTCACTTTGAACAGTAATGATTTGCAGGCATCCGCTCACCTAATTGCGCGCGGTGATTCAGAGAGCACGCGCTTCTCACTCATAAAGCCATCCGATCGCTTTATTGTTATGACGTGTTGGATCATAATATTCCACGTGCTTTTTTTTTTGTTTTGTTTTGTTTTAAATTAATTTCCTAATGTTGTTATGATCTTAAATATTAAAGCAGGATTAAGTTAAAAAAAAAGGAGGTTTAGTTTTGTCTCTCATCCACGTCTGGGATGAATTTTAACATCCACCAGCTGGCAGCGGTTTAATTGTAGTATTTAAACATAATTACATCTTTAACAGATTACAAAAAAAAAGATTTATTCTTTTGTCAGAGAAAACTGAATCATACAAAAGGGAGGTAATGTTTGACCTTTCGGGACAAGTACAACCCTGCAGGATGGAAACTCTGTTTGTAAAATATGTTTTATTGGTTGCACAATTCTATTATTTTCATTTAGTGCTGCTATAAGCAGTCGGGGAGCCATGAGCTCTCAGGGACAAAATAACAGGTTCAACTCCTGGAGTAAATTTCTGATCCAGGATTTTTTAATGAAATTTTCCTCGAGACAAAATATAAAAACCTCTAAAGTAGAAAATGCAGAGTTACATAAGTCTGTGTGCTCTTTTTATTCCAACAGAGCTCATGCAAACAAAACTACTCACATTTAAATTCATGCAAAAATGTGGCTCCAAACATATAACATGAAGAGATAAATGATTTTTTTAAATACTTTGCTGTTTTAATATGTGATTCATTGTGGATAAGAAAAAAAAATCTGACTTTATTGAGGCATTTGTCAAACAAAGGAAATTCACTGTGGCTCTCTGAGTGCTTTCAAGCTGATGACCAAACGGAAGAAAATGCAGGAATAGTCCTTTAACACCGTGCTGTCACTTCGCCTGCCTGTGCTGTTGGCCCACTCTGCTCCTCAGCACTGCTACGAGCAGCTAATGGCTCTAACACGTCATGCTGCGGTTTTGATTTCATGAGGAAAAACAACAGAAGCAACCACAGTTGGAAGTAAACTTTGAATGCACTGCCAACATGTGAGAGTGTTTCTGTCCCTGTTTGTGTTTGTGTGTGACCCCGTGAGTGTGTGTGTGTGAGGGTGTTAAGTGCATAGCAAGGTGTATCTTAAATGGCCGCAAAAAAAGCTGAGCTTCCTGGGTAAAGATGAGCGACAGACTTTTGAAGTTTCAACCATATCCGTTTTCATGCTGTGTCTTTGAAGAAAGGAGGCGGCAGGTTTTTTTTTTTTTCTTTAAAAAAGGAAAAAGTGTTGTCGCTGGTGTTCAGCCATGTGCTTAGGCTTGTCTTCGCTTGACGCAAAATGCAACTGTGTACCGAGCACACCTTCGTGTTTGTTTAGAGATGGGGAGATTTGGGAGAAATCCCGGAGCGGCTCAGTCAGGCCGCAGTTTGTTGTGCGTTCAGTTTTTTTTTCTCTCTGTTTGAGGTTCAGGTTGAGAGGAGATGACAACAGATGATGCTGAAGGTTTCTGATGCATCATTTTTCAAACACATTTTAGAGTTTAAGATCAACACTTTGCTGTTGTACTAATGTTTGATGTTAAATCAGGTTGTATTTAAAGATAATCCAGCTCCTTTTTTAAAAAAAGAAGAAGAATCTTTGGTTCTAAAGTTTGATTTTTATATTTCATGAGGTGCAGAAATCACATGTCAGTCAAACAATGTGTGTGTCGTCTTGACGTCTTGTTACTCGGATGAAAAGTCCCATAGGTGACCTTCTTTTCTTTGCTTGTTCAGCCATTTTGGCTACTGTAGCTTGTGCTGTCTGTTCAGCCTTTAAGTGCATCCTTTTTGGACTTTCCTTCAGACTGTCTCTCTCTTGGAAGCAGAAATGAATAAGAAAAAAGCTCCTCTGTTGCTGTAGCTCCTTGGTTTCCAGTATCATAGCTGTTCAACTTCTGTTTAATATCAGTATATTAGAGTAAATGCAGTTTTACACATCTGGTCCGTTTCCTTTTTTTTGATGTTGATGGAGGCAACACAGATGTGTTTATCCGAGGTGTTGTGATTTACTGGTATCAGTGATAACTGTGGTATTCAAAGATGAAATATTGTTCCTGCGTAAATAACTCAGTGCCTCTTAAATCTTTCCTGCTTCCTTCAGTTTTTGCTTTGTCATTGTGAGTGGTGGTGATACACATTGATGCTGGTTGCCACCCACCAGAAAACGGAGAAATCCATTTTAAGTGTCGGTGTTTTATTGTACACTGTTGGACAGATATGATTGAAAACCATTTCTAAACCTCTCTACAGAATTTATATGACAAAAAAAGGAGACAACACAAACAGTCAACAAAGAGATGAATCCGACTGATTGCATGTTTTTCCATCAGTTTTTAAATTGTGATTACGTCATCGTCATGGACTCCTCGGGGTATGATAACCACGCAGTGTAAACCTGATGTCATGGCTGCTCCGCTGTTGATAATGACTAAACCTTGTCTAGAGATGAATAAGATGCTTTGGTTTTATCAGCTCCTTGATCTGAGCTAAATGTGCCTCTTCATGCAGAAAGAAGTGGTTGAGTTTATGGGACAAAGAAGGCGGCTGAGAGAGTCTGCAGGGTCGGAGTTATCTTGTTAGGCAGGGTGGGGTTCAGGTTAGGCTCCAGAAAGTGCTGGTCTTGAGTCATTTTTATACAATAATGTGTTGACTGTTGTCAAAAAAGATTTAAAAAAGTCTTAGGGAGGTTGCATTTAACACATTTGTGAAGACACAAAGGGGACTAAGTTGGAATCTACGGAGGAGAAAAGAGCCAAAAGTTATTTTTGATATCTCACTTTATGAAAAAAAAAAAACTATCCATGAAAGAGGATGTAATAAAGTTGTCAAATATTTATGTTTTGATGCCTTGAATTCAACACCGACCGCAAATTTTGCTGCAACAGTAGATGATGCATTTTGTTATCCAGCTTCTCATTTTCTGCACCGCCTGATGCCAAAAGTTACATTATGGGCGTGTTTCCTAAATGTCAAGATACAGAAGCCGTGTCCCAGTTCAGGGGCTGGATCCTCCGAGGGCCACATTTCTAGACCCAATACGTCATAATGAGCCAAGTCCTTCCTATATCTAAAGTCCAAATGTGGAAGAGAAACGCTGCCTGATGTTGTATCTTGCAATCTAATGAGCAGTTGAGGCAAAATCCCAGAAAAACTTGGTAGTTTTTGACGTTAGAGGCTAAAATTTAAGCTAAAACTCACTATAAGCTTTGGTTTCTGGGTGGTTAAATCATTACAGCTCAGTGCTCGATGGACCTTTCTTCTTCAGGGTTCTCCAAAGGATTAGATACCTGAATCTGGGTCGTACCTGTACGACACCTGGTTCCTGACAGCCGCACTAGCAGCCATGTTAGCAGCCTCGCTAAGATTTGCAGAAGTTGTTTATATTTTTCCTCTTTGAGTTCGAGTGTTTGTTCTTCTGAGGCCACAGTTTCCCATCATGCTCGCCGCACATCATTAATTTACTGAAGCTAGAATAACAAGGATTCAGGGTACGTATTGTAATGTGTATATAATTAGCCACCTGAGAACAGCCACATAAAAAGCCATTACCGTGCAATTACCACACCATACAGCTGGTGAAATGGGATCTTGGCGTGAAATGAGATTCCAGGGCTTCTGAAAGTATACGTTTCCTTTCCTCTTCCACATGTCGGGTGACACACTTGCTTTTTTTCTGACATGCTGTCAAAGTTGACGATTTCCTCTGTTTTTATGTCGGGTCGGAGGTGACTCGTAAACAGCCGGCTGGTGATTTCTGAAAGGTTGGATTTTGCACGCCGTGATCCAAAAGCACACCTACAAGTGTTTTTTTGTGGTTCAAGGTGTCTCTTGTCATCTTTCAGTCTCTAAGTCTTGCCTTCCGCCTGCTGCGTTTCCCTAATTTATGGACTGTACTTCGCCTGCAGGCAGATATTTGTTTGATGATAGTGCAACAGGTCTGGATGCTTCAGGTGTATAATTGCTGGTGGCTCGCTCGCTCGCTCGCTTGTGGGAATGGAGTAGAGGTTTCTCAATGTTGCTCGCGGCACATAGTATGCCGCTGTCTCAATGCAAAGCAACAGAAGGTCGAGCTTTGCACTTGTTCTTCTTGTAGGATTTTTACTCGAACAGCAGCTTCATTAACGCCTCTCGTAGCGCAGTTATCAGCTTGTAAAGCCATGTGATGCATATCAAATGTGCCACTTGAAAGCAAGATGAGAGATGTTAAAAAGTCACAGCCACAATTTCCCAGTTGGTGTCTCAGTTTTTTTAGCCCCTGAAGCAAACATTTTTTTTGTCATAAGGCCCATAAAAGAAACAGCACATATTACTATCAACACCTTTATCCTGGCAGTGTCTCACTGTCTGTCTGCGCCTCTTTTTATGTTTCCTCATCCTCTGTCTCTCTCTCTCTCTGTTTCCTCTTGTCTCTCGCCTCTGTGCAGGAGTCCCAGCAGAGCTCTGCTGATTTCAGGTTTTACATCGAAAACCACACGAGGAATCCGGACGACCTGAGCCGGAAGCAGGTCCGGATCTATCAGCTCTACAGCAGAACCACAGGGAAACATGTCCAGATCTTGGGGAAGAAAATCAACGCCAACGGAGATGATGGGGGCAAGTATGGTATGGGAGAACTCCTGTGCATCTCACCTGACACCTGAGCTAGTTTCTTATAAAAGGATGAGAAATCACCACCAACTTCAAGCCAGATTCTGGTGCTCCTTTGGCTTGTTTCCTGCCTTTTGTTTGCAGGTGGTTTTCCATGCTTTATGTTTGGGTTTGACAAAGTCAGTGGCATCTTCTGAAAGCTACCAACTATTGGTTGGAGTGGCTGCAAACAATATGAAATAGCTGAGCTGCAGTGAATGTTTGCTGCAGCATTTGGGCATCCAGAGCAAATCTGCTGTTTTTTAAATTTATGTTAATAGTTATTTTAAGCCAATTGGGTAAATTTGTGCCAGAACAACGAATATGAACCAAAACTACTTTGCCATTACTGTTGGAAATTGAGTTTCTTCTATGAGCCTTCAAAGTCATGCAGGTTGAAAACCAGTGGCATTTCTCAACTTTGTTGTCTGTTGGGGTTAAAACTCAGAAAAAGTAGGTGTTTTTCATGAGGGATGGGACAATGACTTTGCATACTAAGATATGCAATCCTGAGAAATCCTAAATTTGCAATGCATTAGTACTAGAAACAGCAAAAGAGCATAAAAACTAAAAAATCTTACATTTTATTCACTCTGGTTTGCGATGGGCACTGTAACATGTAATGGTGAATATGGGCACCCGGGGGAACTTGGTTCTCTCTTGCGGTGTAAAACTTCATGAAGCATAAACATGACAGAAAAACATTTGATGGATTTAGTTTCACTTGTTGAATTTAACATTTCTGGAGAAAATATTATGCTTCTCTCAACTTTAAATATGCTTTTTTTGCTTCCTGGGTGGATTTATCCTCATATTAGAATCAAAACAAACGTGACAGATGGGTAAATTGATGGTCAGTGAAGGCCTCTTTGAAGCTGAGGCGAAAAACACGAGGCGACGGGACTTATGTTGTGCTTTCCTGCAGATATTTTGCTCATAACAGCTGACTCACGGCTAGAAAATTGCAGGTCTTGAATGCCTCTGAGTGAGTGTGTTCAGTCACAGATGCGCCGAGGCGAAGTTTCCTCACTGCTTGTTAGAGCTTGAGTGGAAGCAGATCCAATTTTTCCCATGAGGCCTTGCCAATTCTACCCTCCGCCCCTCCTCCTCTCTCTCTTCTCCTCCTCCCCATCCAGCTGCAGTACCTGGCACCTGTGAACTCCTTTGCCCTCACTAATAACGCTCAGGAAGATACTCTCTCTGCTCTAATCCGCTCTCAGTCACTGCAGCTTCACGCTCGACGGCCACAAACCACCACAGAAGAAATATATCGCTTCCACGTAGAGCTTTAAGTCCATATCAGTGCAGCCGAAGTGAAGGTGTTATCATTCTTCTTAAGGTATTAGAGGGGCATATTCATTACTTTTAAGAGACTAGAACGATCCTTTTCCAGAACAATCCATCGTAAGTGATGCCTGTTGTGCACTGACAGCGAGGTTTTTAGACTGAAAAGTGCCTCAACGTGGACTTAAAACAGAAGTTTTCAGCTTTTTGCACAGGTGACCCCATGTTGTGGGCAATAAATCAGCATGGTGTCATCAAATACAGATGAATCGTCACAACCCTCAGCTTCTCATACAGATGTTAAAGCTACTCTTTAGCATTTGTGTGAGATACACACTCATGTAAATCCATCCGTTTCAGTATTAGACACCGAAATCTCCAAAGGGACGAGGTTGATGCAAGATGGTTCATTTGCAAACAGGACTTTTGCACAGGAGACAGAGTCAAGATCCATGCAAAAAACTAAAGCCAGTAAGCTTTTCCAAAATCTGACCGAGTAGTTTCGGTGCCAAACTGAGAAGTGCAGACGGTTAACTAAGTATTAGAAAGGCTTTCTGGCAGAAGGGTTTTACACGAAACACACAAGTTAAAAGGCGCCTCAGTGAGACGCAGAGAGATGTGACAGAGTGGCGTCCATACTTGAAGACCTGGGATGAGAAGCAGTGGAATAAATATCCATGGAAATACATTTTCTGATTTTGCACCACAACACTGGACTGTCATTAGAGGTGAGGAAGTCACTGATAAGATTTTTCATTATTGCCATTTAATTTAATGAACCAACCATGGCTGCCAGTGAGACTGAACATCACAGTGGCAACTTACTGACTCATAGATATTTCCTTTTGGATGTTTCTCTGATAAAATAAAATCACCTTTTCTCACATATTTTATTATTTTTCAGAGGGTCTTTGAAAGTGTCCTGTTCATTTATAGATGTTGAAAAGACAGATTTTGGACTGGATCACTGATTAATATCTTACAGAAGGAAAGAAACATCATAGTATCTGGAGTTTTGGTTCAAGGCTTCATACTTTTGGTTACATTTCAGGTCTCCATGCAAAACCAGCGAAGAAGAAGGCTGACGTGTTGTGAACAACTCCTGATTTGACTTGCAGAGCTAAAATACTAAGAGGTAGAAGTAACAGAAATACCTCAAAAGGAGGGGAGCAATAACCTCTACCTTCCCTCAAACTCACCTTTTCTTCATCCCACTTTGCTCCCAAGGTTGGATTTTAAAGGTGGGGGAGGAGGAGGAGGGGGAGGAGGGGAGTTACTTCTGCCCCCGAGCCCGTCCCATCCCCTTCGCCTATTCTTCCTCTGCTCCCTTGAGCGCCGCTGAATGGCCCTGTGTGTTAAACAAATGGATCATCTTAACTTTTTGATTGAGTGAGCACAGACTAAAGGGAACTTGAAACCTAATCCTGAGGGGCACATAACCGCTCCACAAATGTTTGGCAGATCTCTTTTGCCGGGTTCGAGGGGCGAGCAGAGACAAAGGTGACCTCGGAGGGGTTAACATTTAGGATGGAGGTGCGGGGGGGGGGGTTAAAAAAGGAGCCGCCGGGATGCGTCTGGAGAGTGGATTACTGCTGTGTGTCAGGCTGGAGTGACAGTGGCATTTGGTGCATATGTGGTGTTTCATAAATAAAGTTGTATGCTTAGAAAAGACTTGATGATTTGCTCTGGAGACCCATCGTTTATCTCTTTTTTTGTTCATTTTTTTCTCAGAAAACAGACTAAAACTTTATCATTCTCCAGATTTGCGCTTATAAGTACAGTGTGTGTCAAAATAATTTATTTATACAGCCCAAAAATGGATTATTTGTATGTTCTGGCTCTCATAAAAATGAATTATTTCTTGTGATCCTTAATGTGATCAAAGGGATTTTAACATCTGGTACAGCTAAATATTGGTGGTTGATGAAAAATGACAACATACTCATAAAATACTTCTCTCATTACCCTAAAATACTGTAAACAGTGTCATCAGTGCATATTGAAGGCTACATGTCTAAGTTTGCTTGTGTTTTCGTCTCATGAGTCTTCAGTTTGCAGTTTTTCCTCCACAGGACTTAAAATTAAACATAAAATTCCTTTGAGATCTTCGATATGTGAGAAAATTCTCCAAAAACTTGTTTTTTAAAAAAGTTCAGGGTCCCATGTTGAGCATAAGTGTCAGATTTTGATTAAATGTTTAGAACATTTTTAAACTATTTATCTCTGCTTTTTTCTCTTTTCCAGCTCTTCTCGTTGTGGAGACAGAAACCTTCGGGAGCCACATTCGAATAAAAGGAAAAGAGAGCGAACATTACATCTGCATGAACGAGAAGGGCAAGATAGTTGGAAGGGTGAGCGTCTTTTATTCTTCTCTCTAATTTGAGAATATTTCTATAAAGACTGATCCTTCAGTATTTTCACTGGCAAATCAAATCGCCACTTTCTGATATCAAAATGAGTGTTTTTTTACACGGAGCTCTTAATTCGGGCTGACTTGAACGCGGCCTCAGATCTGCTCTCTCCTGCTGTTTTTGTACATCCCAAAAAAACCCCTTTTGATAACTCGCAGCCCTTCTTCCATTACGTAATCGGCCTACTCCTTTGACACTCGATCAGTCAATTACGGACTGCAATCACCACAATGCATTGAGAGACTAATGGTCACTTAGGAGGAATGCCATTGCAATTATATCACTTAGTCACACCAGGTGGCCACAAGCGCGGGATGACTGCACTGACTCTGCGGACGGCCGCTGTTCGATATGGAAAAGAAGTTAATATTGGAGGGTGCACACTCGTGGAGGCGCACGTGTGATTCTCTTGCATTAATAACTCAGACTGTCAGCGTCGTCGGCGCTGCTGTAATTCACACAAGTTTTCACTCTCTCATCGTGGTCATCTGTTAGAAACATGCAATTCTCAGTTTTTGTTGCCAGGGACTCATTTGTTTAAAAAAATTCCTCCAAGGATTATTTTAAAAATTCGGATAAAATTACATTTAAATTGTTGATTTTTGGTGGCTTTCAGCTTGTTTTGAATGAAATAAAAGGATGAGCTGTAAATCACAGAAGAACCCTCATGTGAACATACAGATAGTTTTATTTTTATGGGCAAAGCTTTAAAGGTATCTGTCTATAAAACTTTAACTGCTGACACATTTTTAAAGTTTAGGAACACTGTGTTTTATGTAGGATAGTCCAGAGATCTCACTGTTAGTTTCTGCAGTACTTTTTTCTTCAGAAATGAGAATCTGCTGACAGTGAGATGAGATTTTCATAAAGAAGCAGGTTTCTCTGTTGCAGAAAAGCCAAAAGAGAACAATAAATGCAGGGTTCGTTTTACTGCATCAAGTGTTTGAAAGTTTTGTGTAAAAAGTTCATGTGAGGCCTCAAACAAACTGCACCATGGTCACATGACCACCTGTAAGCCTTCTTCAACATCAAACTACACAAACATTATAACTTGATGAGTCTAGTTTGAGTTAGAAAAGCTGGTGAGAACGTGAGTTTAAATACAACAAAGCTGAGATTAGTTACTGTGATGTTTAACATGTGCAACTTCCTCTACTTTCACTTTGACATGAGAGAACCAGAAGCTCAACAACGCTGACTTATTGACAGAGTTTAGGATTCATTCCTGCTCACTTTTGGGAGTTTTTTGGGTTGTATGCGTTTAGTTAATGATGTTTTGTTTAACAGAGATTCATTAAACGCACTAAAAGCTAAACAGAATACATATAAACTCACTTCTGCCCATGAATTAATCAAAATGTGGGCAAAAATCGCAACTTGTATGTTTGGTATGTTGATATCATTATCTAGCTGTTACATTTGGGCTGCGAAGTCCAGTCTTTCCAATCTTTATGCTAAGCTAAGCTAAGCTAACTGTCTCCTGGCTTTAACAAAGGATTTAGCCAGTTCACACCAAATTTCAAAATAAAATGCACACCAGATAAGCAAACCTTTCTGAGCCTGGACACAGTTAACCAGTGGAAATGAGCCGAACTGTTGGCTGAAAAAGAAGTCATGCTTCCACGTTAATAATTAATTGCGTTTGCTTTTCCTTCTTTCAGCCTGATGGAAGGAAGCAGGAGTGCGTCTTTGTCGAGGAATTCCTGGAGAACAACTACACAGCCCTCGTGTCGGCCAAGTACAAAGGATGGTACCTCGGCTTCAACAGGAAGGGTCGGCCCAAGAAAGGCTCCCGGACCACACAGAGGCAACAGGAAGTCCACTTCATGAAGCGCCAGCCGAAGGGCCGGCTGGACCCGCTGGAGGAGTTTCGGTTCACCACAGTAACTAAGCGGACACGAAGGGCTCGGCGATTAAAACCCAACTCGAAGAGGAACTGATAGGACCGGTGGGACAGCACTAATTTTTCCCCGGGGAAAAAAAACAAACAAACAAAACAAAACAAACAAACAAACAAACAAACAAACAAAAAAACTGTATCTGAAAAAAATCTCAAGCTTCTTCACCTTAAAGACTTCACTTCTGTAAAAGAGAGACAGACAAAAAAAAGAACAAAAAAAAAAGTCAAAGATGTTTTATTTTTATATTTCAGGATGACTGAATATTTCCTAACTTTTTTTTTTTTTTTTGGATTCTTCTGGGTTGATGTCATTGTGCTAACGTTGTCTGTCATGTTATTTATACTGGATAAACTAAAGGACCTCTGAGAGAATTCCTGTCGCCGTCGTCCTCAGCTACGTTTTGAACTGCAAAAGCTGAAGGCATGCTTTTCTTTTTTTTTCTTTTTTTTTTTTTTTTGACAATGGGGTCTGAAGCAGGAGCTGACGCAATGTTATAAAAATCAGCCAACTAGAGATTTATTGGAATACCTGTCGGTTTTTGTTTGTGTTTCCCCTGACAACGCGGATCCCATACTTTCCACTGGAATCAGACACCATGGAGATGAAACGGAGAGAGGTGGCAGTCGCAGGTGACACTGTGCTGCCGGGATAACTGTGTAGCTTTGAGTGCAATATTTTACAGGTCTCTCTCTCTCTCTCTCTCTCTTTCTTTTTTTTTCCATAGTCTCTCAACCTGAGCTTCACTTGAGGCTGCAGGAATGCGCTGAACCCTCCGTGTGCTGTGTGTGTGTGTGATTTCCTTGACATTTCCATGCAGCCTGTGATTCAGCTAAAACACAACATGCTTTGACTAGTCAGGCAGCAGCCATGGCTTTAGTCTTGTTATAAAACACACACACACACACACGCACACACACACACACACACACACAGAAAACAATACAAACAAAAAAATATAACAGCTGATGTGATTCATAATTCCACAATGTCTTCCAACTTCTTCTTCTTCGCATTTGGGAGACGGACGCTAATCCCCTTCGTCTCCCTTCGGACTCGCTCTTTAACAGCTCTTCCTCACGTGTTTTAAGTTGTTCCAGAAAAGGATGCCTTGATTCCTTCAGTGTGAGCTAGCTAATATTTTGGATTTGGTGATGAAGACTTCCTCTACCTCCTTCTTCTTTTTTGTTTATCTTCACCTAGTCTGACTGTCTGCGTTCTGTTAATCTCAAGAACCTTTCAGTGGACGCCGAGCTGAACTGAGCTCCTCTTTTTCTTTTTTTTTTCTTTCCTCCTCCTCCCCCCCTCTTTTCCAAAGTCATCCTTTGATGTGAGCGCATCGTCGCTCCTTTCACTCTCACTGGGTGAAAGTCTCAAGGATGCTTTTGGGAAAAAAAGAGAAAAAAACGCAGCCCTGTGCTTGTTTGTCAGATCAGTGATCCACAGATGTGAGTACTGTAGCTCCGACGAACCCCCGATCGCTTCATAAATCCATATTTGATGTTAAGACTTCCCCTCGGATGACCAGCTCATCCAGGATTCTGGGAACTTTTTCAGCGACGTGGTAGAATTTATGTCTAAAGTCTAAAGGGAAAAGTCTGTTCTCCTGTCATTTCCTTCTCTCACTGGCAAACTCCGGCCCCCCTTTTTTCACCAGTAGTATGTATTCACCTGTCTGTCTGTCCGGCAGGTTGTTTTTTTTTTTTTTTGTATGAGTTGCTACTAACAACATGACACATTTATGATTTTTTTTTAAAAAAAAAACAAATGTAAGCAAAAATAATTTTATGACTATTATTAAGATATTTATTGCCTCCCTTTGTAAATAAAATGTGATGAGTTTTATTTGGCCTCTGTTAATAAAATGAGGACTATATTTTAAAAAAAAGGAGCTATTTTATGTCTTTATTGCACTGTGTGGAAAGGTGGAAATGTCTTTATGTCCCGGTTTAGACTGGAATTTTATGATGGGCGCGCTGGATATCGTACTGCCTAAAAGAGAAATGCTGCAGGTAGCGATTGGTCGGACATAGAGTACATTCCCTTCTCTGCATAATGCCAAGGTATGCATTTTTATATACAAACCCAAAGTGTGAGGACTGCTTTTAAGGTCAGTGGTTTTTAAATTGAGGAAAGGCCTGTTGCAACACCTCCGAAGGCTTCTATATCAGTTCACAGAGTTCACAGTTGATGCCTTTTTTTAAACATCACTGTTTATAGGAGTATTTTTGTCGAAAGGTGCTCACATTCTTATCTATGCGTGGGATCTTTCTTTAAGTGTCAAAAGCTAATGAGATGAGATTAAACGTTGCATCATTAACCGCATCACAGCTGAAGTAAGTAGCTCAGAAGTAACAGCACACACAAAAATAAACACTTTATATTATTTGTGGAGAGAGAAGATGTTCTGCGATGCACCTCCGCTAACCTCTGAGCACTTAAAACACAACTTTGATGTAAATGCTCCGTTCTCCAGACCAGTAAACATGCAATATTTTAGACATTTTTCCATCTTTTAAAAGCGCTAAAGGAATGTGGAGTGGCATGTCTTATAAAGCTGTGCGCTGGAATGATGTTTACAGTAACCGTCAGACTGAAAGATGGCGGCTTTGAGGGAGAAAAAATACTTTTGTTTAAATTCCTAGCGATGCTATCGGCCCCCCCACTCCACTCCGGTAGTTACCTCCGAAAGACCCAGAAGTCCCCCGCTCTGTCATGGGATTTTTCGACGTCTGGCCTGCTTTTAAAAGGTGGAAACACGGTGTTTTATGTGTGACCCAGTAATTCACCATTAACACAGCAGGTCAGAGCTGAAGATCCTGCATGTCTGGGGATTTGGAAGCAGAGAGACGAGGAACTGAGCTTCACTTCATGTCCCTTCATCTTCTTATCATCTCTTTTAACTGCTTAACCCTTGAATACCTTAACAGCCACTGGCGACCAAAAGTTGCTATCATTCATAAATGTTTAATAAGTGTTAAAGAGCTCATGCAATCCACATTAAACCAGAGTTCCTTTGCTTTTCAGCGGTATCACACATGTCACGTTTGGCCTTGAATAATGTTGTGATAAAGAGCCATAACTTGCTCAGAGTTAGCGTTGAATTCATCCATTTTGAGACAGAGCACATGTAAAATTGGGACTTTAAAATGGACAAAGCTGAAACTCAAGGTTCTTCCGAATTAAATGATGTATGACAATTGATGATTACTGCTAGAAAAAGTAAAGAAGAAAATAAATACAGGACTGCCAAGTAGCTGTAGGTCTTTAAGGTTAAAGAATAACAATGACAACAAAGACAAAAAAATGCATTAAATACACCTAAAAATATGGAAACCCTTTAAAAAGTGCACTGTTTCCAATAAAGCTTGCCAGATTTTGTCCTGTGCATCTCTGTCTACTGTTCTCCGGAGGTCTGGGAGTTAAAATTAGCTTTATACATAGTTGAGGAATTTAATCAGTCCAACTTTCGAAACCCACCAAATTCTATCTATGCGAGCAAGAAGCTTTCCCCTTTTTTTTTTCTTCCCATCCACATACTTCAAACTTGACCAAGCAAAGCCAAACTGCATCTGGGTATATTGACATTTAAACGAGCGGCGATGGTTTCCAACGTGCCGGCCGATTCGCAATAAGGAGACGACATTTTTGCATAAGCCTCCCGCTAGGCTTTTCTCTGACTCAACCTTTGATCATTGGAGGCTAGATGGTCTTGGAACTGGACCAATAACTTCAAAATGAAACATAGAATTCCCTTTTCGCAAAGCCCGGCCCCTTTTTCAAAGGAGGAGGAATCTTTAAATGCAGTCCTGCTTGCCAAGTAGTTTATATTCTATTATTAGAAAATGTCAGCGTACTGAAACTGTGCACAATGGATACAGTATGACCAGAGAGCAGTGTCAATTTAGAGGAAAAAAAAAAACAAAAAAAAACTCTGTGGTTCTGCATAAGTTATACAAATTTTTAGTGGAACAACCAAAAGTGGGTCTTTGGCCTCAAGATCAGCAACCACACACTTAACAATTAGCCCTGTCAACAGAAATTTGTTCTGTTTGAGACATAAAACAAGCTTTGTCTCTCCGAACGTTACTGAGATCGTCCCTCATGGTCAATGAAAAACAAAACTCAAACGCCAAACAAAATAACAGTTCGAGCTATATTATACCTACTGCCATTAAATGCAGCTTCATGTCACGTCATTTACTGTCAAAACAGGATTGCCGCTGCCGCCCTTCTAACCCATGCTAAGCGCTAAACCACAGTCGACTGGTCGCCTTTTATGACTGCTAAAATCCGCAGGGGAAACACTGATTCTCAAAGCATTTTTGAACACACACATGGCTGAGTTGTGTTTTCACAGGATTACAAATGTGCTTACTGTACCTACAGTATCTTCTAGGCCAGACCTCTTCTGTGTTACCTCATGGCAACATGCGGCCGGCGTGTTATGAACAAGGTTCAAAGTAAAGGTCAGGAGGTGTAAAGAGTCAGTTTTATTCGATCTTATTTTAAATCAGTGTGAAATGTTGGATTTTCTCTCTTTTAAGTTCATTACTTAAACCTCAATCTGTCATTTATTGATCACATAAGTAGACAAGGTCGACTCAACAAATCATAAATAAAGATAGAGGCATTTTATTCTGCTATGTTTGCTAATTTTGCACGACTTTGCACTGATTTTACGCATCAGCATCGGTTTATTTGTCATGAAACTGGCTACACAACCTGTAAAACAGAACTCTGTGATTTGTGACATTTGGGGGAAGATTTCTAAAGTCTGAAAAAATAAATCAAATCATGTCAGTCAGGGTTTTCTCACTTTAGTAATTCAACTTTAACATTTTATCAATTTCCCAAAGTGGGTGCAAATTTTAAAAGACATGGTTCTTCACAAACAGGAAGGTTCAACCAAAGACGCCTTTAAGTTGCATTTTGGGGAAAAGTAATATATAACTTTTAACATTTTAACTCAAATCAGCTGAATAATAGTCTGAAAATCTAAAATTCAGCTGATTCAGCTTTGACCGTTCTTTGTAAAAACGTAATAGAAGTGAAAACCTAAAATGCTCAACATAAATCAATCACAAACTGATCTCATAACATAAGTAAGTGTCATTAAATCTTACAGCGGCTGGAAACAACCTACAGCTCTGACAGTTATAGAAATGATTTCTGACTGCAACGATATATTCTTGGATTTGAAGGGTAAACTGATGCTTCTGATCTGTTTCATATTGAAGTTAAACACATGCATGACAGCGGATAAAGTAAGAGCGGTGATGTTAAAGCCAGCAGATGTAACAGAAGCAGCAGCAGCATGTGTAGAAACTGTGTGGCAGTGACAGCAAAGGAAAAAGCAAACATGAAGCGACACGAGATGAAAACTTCTCAGAGGCGACTTGCATTGTGTCAGGAAAAAGTGGTCTTTAATTTGTTCATTAAAAAAACCCTCTGGTGCAAAGAGAGAATATATAATATTATATTTTTGCATTTGTGCACAAACCTGCAACAGTCTCACTGCATTTCAATGACAGAATTTAATTCAACGTTCGTGTTATGAACTAACTGGAGTTATGGCTCATAAAATGCTAAAACAGGGTGGATGGAGACAAACGAGTGTTTAAACTTTGTATGTGCATGTTTTTACTAAATAAAGTCGTCACTTACACAGGAAGTGTTTTGCTTTTGATCGTAAATTGCATTAAGCTTGTTCGTGTAGAAAAAAATAGGATGCTTAGAGCAAGAATCTGCAGCCGCTCTGCAAACGAGGAAAAGCCTCAATATCACATAATGTTTGATTAACGGATTCACTGAAAAACGCTGATCACGTTGTGACGAAGTTGAGGACAAAATAAAACACTTTTCTTATCATTTTAATTCAAACCTTAAAATTCTGACTTTTACCTGCCTCACTGTCGTGTCTGGTGGAAAAAAAGGGTCCGTGCGGTGACGAACCGGAGAAACCACATGTAAACACTTTGAAAAAACTTCATTTCTCTTTCACATGTACACAAACACACAGAGACACTCTGCTCAGGCCTCGTCCCAGCATCAACAGATGCCAGGTGACACAGCTCATTAACTTCTCCTTTCTCCTATTCTTTTGGCTCCTCATTGTCTTGAGATATGAGATGAGCCTTTGTTGAGAGTTTTGCCCCCTTTTCTCTCGGCCAGGCAGGGCCCATAATTAGTGCTTTGCGCTGGGCGTACTTTCTCACAGGGCTACGACACAATTAATCAGCACTTTCCCACCAATGGGCAAGAGCCGTTTGATTCTATCAAGGCCAAATTTTTAAGTTGTGACGCCTTTTTTCCCGTAAAGAAAATAAATTCTGGGACAAAAGGGTTTTTTTTGCAGGTATGTATCTCTAACTATGGCTTAATATACCGAAGACAAACTGAACTGAGTGCAGACTGTGACGGAGCTCATCTTCTCATGATGTTAAGTAACAACATGAGTTAACACAGCAAATTTTTTTTCTATTTTTTGTTCGGTTAAATAATTTTTTAGTTTTGATTAAAATCTATTTCTTTGAATAGAATAAATACACAAAATTATTTATTTTCTTAAAATTTTGAGGGAGTTTTTGTTAACTCACAAAAAAACTAACATCTATAGATGACAATTACGTAACTGAACGTGTTACAGGTAGCAGGTCCTGATAGGCGAACTTTTCGTAAAATCATTTCTGAAAATGAACATAAACTGATATGCAGGAAATAAAGCCACAGGTAACAAAAATTACAATTGCGTATATTTTTTTTAATTGAAGTCAAATAAAGCCACCAATCTATCAACCAGAATTTTAAAAAAAACCTTTATTCCTTTCATTTTCACTCCTGCTCTTTCTTGTTTTTCCTCCTATGTATTTCTTAAACAGTGGTGACACAAATTCTTTCACTTTTTGTGCATGAAATTTGTAATTTAATTTTTTAAAGACATAACTTAAACCTTTGCCATTCTGATGACGAGAACAAAGTCTTTGTGTTTTTTTATCTTCAACATCAGTGACGTCATAATCAAATGCAAAGTTACATGAAAGGTGTGACGGCTTTTATGGGAGTTTAGCAACAACAAGGTCAAATTTTTTAATTTTCTATCTTTTTAAATAGAAAACATTGAATCATTTCTGTTTTTCTATCTGTTTTCTTCTTATGTTGCAGTTGCTTTCAGTTATTGTATATGATGCACTGAATAT
>JAQMCX010000058.1:22408364-22451865 GCA_029814765.1 Acanthurus leucopareius | reverse complement strand
AATCATTTCTGTTTTTCTATCTGTTTTCTTCTTATGTTGCAGTTGCTTTCA
The DNA here is from genome assembly GCA_029814765.1 of Acanthurus leucopareius. Taxonomy (NCBI): domain Eukaryota; kingdom Metazoa; phylum Chordata; class Actinopteri; order Acanthuriformes; family Acanthuridae; genus Acanthurus; species Acanthurus leucopareius. The sequence continues at coordinate 22,451,814 of JAQMCX010000058.1, read as the reverse complement.
GTTATTGTATATGATGCACTGAATATTTAACAGGGGATTTTCACAGCGGGGTGGGGTGGAAAAGACCTACAGTTGATTTTTGCCCCGGGAGCCCCTGTGGGGTTAATATGGCCCTAATACATCTACAAGTCGCATAAAAGTTTAAAAGTTTGCAAAAAGCACATGCAGAATGGCTCCTCTGCAGCAAGATGGCAAAGAAAAGACAATTTTAATATCCTACAAGCCAAACTCAGAGCCGTTACTCCTCCGGTTTGTTTCACACTTATGCAAAGTGTAATTTGGGTTTATTATCTAAGCTGGTAGGAGAGAGAGGAGGAAGGACACTGGGAAACAATAGCAAAAGAGGAAAAAAATAACAGTGATGCAGACCTTTCACCTGAGGTCGAAACACAGGTCCTCTGCTGCTAATCTGACATATGTTTTCATGAGCCAAGACAAGCAACCCTGCCATGGTGGCCGCTCTCCAAAACTAATGATGTCAAGTGATTCCCTCTCACAGAATCCCTTTTAAAACAGAATGAAAGAGGCAGCGAGGGAGGGAAGTGCGGGGGCCTGTGGGGGTCCGGCAAAGGGGTGCAGTTAAAGGGGGGCGTGGTGGGGGCAAAGAAGAAGACTGAGACGACCCCCGCATTGTCTAAAAACTTAACTTGGTGCAGCTCAGAGACCCTGCGGGCTACCTCCTGTGCCAAAACTTACCCCTCGCCACTATCATATCATTGTACAAAGAGAAAAGGGCTCACTTTTTATTTACGCCGCTGTTATTGCCAGAATATTGCTTTTAATTGCTGTCCTGGATTCCCCACTGCCGTATAGGATGAGTCTGAGACGATTACTCAAAGTAATGGAGCATAATGATGTCTCGGAATGGCCCCTGAAGCTCAGGTCAGGGGTTGGACAATGTGAACATTCAGCTACTTAGCTTCCTTTGCAACTTTGTGACAAAATCTGTTTGCCCAACACCAATTAAGATGCCTCTCTGTGCGCTCTGGTCAATGGGTTTGACGGAGGGGGTCGTCCAACGAGTTGACATGTCCCTGAGCACGAACAAGCTGGCCTGTGTCCTCGCCTCAATAATTGGTGTCCCTTGCAACGTGCCGCTTCCCAGGGCTGTCCTTTGTGTCCCCATGGCAGTCCTAAATGAGGGGAGTCAGGGCTTTAATGGGACTCCTGTTAGTTTTAAACAAACACAGGGCGACCCCCTACTGTTCAGCATGTTGCATTGAACAGCTGGGAGTCCACAGGCCTCTCACTTGGGAGAGGCCCCCAAGGGGGCCCGAGGCCCGCTGCCCACTCCCCATTGTGCCTCTGATGACGTCGTCTCAGAAGCTCCACACTGATTTTCTGTGTTCACACCGCGAGCAGCCACATCGGCGTTCCACTTTCCTGTGGTCTCATCGCAAGGTGTGGAGCCAACAGAGACGCAGAGGTGGAACGTCATGCAGCTCTGCTGTGTGATTGGCTGCTAGAGAGGGATGACTTTACCTTCAGACAAAGTAAAGGAGCACGAGCTGTGGCTCCAACTGTGATCACAGGATGCATTTCAACCTGCAAGACAAGAGTGAAGTTACAGGAAACTATTTCTGGCAGGTTTCTCTGCTCTTTCCCTCTATCACCACCACACAGAGTACAAATGAATACAGAAGCACAAATTTACTGAATTCATGTTTGGATTCATAAACCGACTCTCAAGGCCAAGAGCCACAAAGGGTCGGACACCCCACGAGCATCTTCCTGTTATTATGGTTCTGATACTGATACTAAAGTTCTGCTTATAGTCAAGTTAGTTACTTGGCTTTGAAAGAGAGACTGAAGCAAAAGATATAAATCGTATCTGCTGTAAAATTGTCATCTACTGCTCTCTGTTTTACGGCACATCAGATGTGACACACTGGAAAAACACAGAGGCAACCTCTTTTACCAGCAAAGGGAAAGGAATCAAACGCCTATTTTTAGTGGAGAGGGTTTCCCCACCTCAAGAAGGTGCTAATTTTAGGGTAGAAATGGTGAATATAAACAAAATCGTGAAGTTCAGGTGCAGTTTTCAACAAACAGCACAATCTCACAGTTAAGTTTAACCTGGAAAATACTGACAGATACCAGAAAGTCATGCATGTAAGTGTGTGAAGAAATGTAAGTGTGTGAAGAAACAATTATTCTCTTCTAATCTGTCCATGACTGAATTCTGTATTATTTCAAATTGTAGATTGTCAGCAGCACAGTTAAAGCCACAATGCACTACTTTTGGCCTTGAGGCAGGAAGTTTATTGTTAACGCTGCCTTGGTCAAGTTCGTGGCCCAACGCTTGTCAGTCATCTTGATGGCCTGTCTGCTTTTGAACAACATGCAGCCTGAGGCTGTGGGAACCTAAAACTGTGAGGCCAGCAGACAGACAGCGAATGTAACAGCATACAACAGCAGAAAAGTGAAAGAAAGTTCCTTTTTTTTCCAGCAGAGTTCATCTACTGAACGTTTACTTTACTCTCGTGTTTTGTTCTTATGTTTTACCCTCAATATCTTCAAAAAACTCAGCACAATCATACAATGATTTGGTGTCAAAAACAAACCCAGACTGATGATTTACGAGAATCTCGCTCAGTCGTTGTTTAAGATGTAAACTTTTCACACAGCAGCTTTAATTATTCTTCACAGCATCTCGAATTTCAACCTTTAAGCTCCTTGATTCGCTGGGAAAGGAACATCGTGGCTCCTCGTCTGAATTTCATTGAGAAAGCAGGGAGGATTTGTCAATGGGGCTCTTGAGTGCAGTGTTGATGTTGTGTGGCTAATGTGTTTGCGCTGGCTGTGATAGAGGGGATTAGCTCCTTTGTGGTGGTCTGCTGGGACCGCAGACTACTGGACTTTGAAAGCATACTTGCCAACTTACTCACAGGCGAATCAAAGCCTGTGAAAAATTGTTCCCTCAGCACCTAGTTGACTGGTTGACCTCTGTGTCGGAAAAGGTACGAGCGTAAACACACACTCTCTCACACACACACACACACATCCTCATCAGTCTGAAGCTCAGTGTTTGTAGAACGGCTGAGGGTCAAGGTGACAAATGGCAAACATCAAATAAATCTTCTCTGAGGTGATCACCTACAAAGTTAGCCAACAATTAACCCTGGCTCCTCCGATAGGTCGCTAATACAGCCGACAACAGTTTTTCTCCCATTACGATTTCTAAAACAACCACAATGTTTAAATGCAGTTTGTACCGGTTTTAACAGTTTAAATATATCTGAACTCCTTTAAGACCAAATACAGCAAAAATGGTTAATAAAATAAGCAAAAACAGTCCATACATTAAATTCTTCTTTGCTTTTTCTCTGGTTCTTTTCATTCTCCATCACAAACTGCAATTTAACCCCACAAAAGCAGTGTGACAAAAGCCTCCACGACACACACAAACACACATGCATGACCTCTGCGATGCCCCTGCCGGTGTGTTTACAGTAAACTGAACCGGTCCTGAGTGAACCCCACAAAAGGACCCTGCAGCCTTTGTTTTCCAGCGCACTCCCAGGAGACCCTGTGAGGATGAAACACAGATATGAGCAGCTAGAGTTTCCTCTTAATGAAACGTATCAACGGCACCAATCACGGCAACACAGGCTGCTAACAGCTACTTTGCCACGACTGGAAGAACTGTGGGATGGTGAGAATCAGCAGAAATCAGCAACACAACAGAGGAGCTGTTCATCTCCAGTGATCAGGCCTGAGTGGTAATAAAAATCAGGTTGTGTTGTCCAGATATAAACACTTATTGAGTTTCAAAACACAAAAACTTAATGTTCATTTGCTGTAATCTGGTAAATGAGGCTCCATACTGATGATTGAAGGACTTAATGCGGCTTAACCAGCATGGATCTGAAGCCTGACTTCAGAAAAAACTGGCTGCTGTCTGTCATCATCAGCTTGTTTGGTTTCTGTTTGTTATATTTTGCACTGAAAAAGAAAAAAAATAGTTTCATACAGTCTCAAACAGGACTCCTGAAAGATGGTGATACAAATGATAAATGTGACACCTAACTGGTGACACCTTCTGGTCATCTCAATCAAAGGGGTTCTGCTAAAAATTCACCACTGTTTCTTTCAGACTAGGATTTCAAATTTTACATATAAAACTGTATAAACATGTTCATACTTATGATTTGAAACTGGAGACTCTGATCTGTTAAATCAGCCTGAGACTTAATGTTTCCAACCCCTCAAACCAGTTGATTATTTGTGCAGATAGTTTGTTGAAAAGTGCAAGTTAGAGACAAAAAAGAAGTGAATGAAATCAACCTTCCTGCAGTCGTCTGCTACCTTTGTGTCAAGGCCTCATCAGAGCAGGTCCATTTAGACAACATGAGCAAAGGGAAGCCCTTTGTACTGCATGGAGAAAATGTGTGTAACTGAACTGAGATGACTACATGAAGGTTGATGTCGTCTCATTTCTTAAACAGTTCTGACTTCAATTATTTAATTACCCAAAACAAAAATATGACAAAAGTTATTAACTTCAAACTGTCTGAATTATCACACAAACTGTTAACCTGAATGTGTGTTTAATAAGAGCTTCAAAACTCATCCCCTTCTACCTAAAGCCAAAAACTTATCAATCAGAACTCAGCCCTTTACACACACACACACACCTGCAGCATACTACAACAACACGCTACTGATCACTTTTTTGGCATCAGGCTTTTGTTTTCTGCTTTTGGGGACTTTGGAATTTCACAGAAGGAAAAGCAAAGGTGTCTTAAAAACATTAACGATGGTTTTAATGTTCTTTCAAGTCCAAATATTGTCTGTAATAATGAACAAACAATAAATCAGTTTCAGGCTTTTTATCAGCCACAGTTAATCCTCGGACTAAGTTTAACGAGATTAATTTCAAGTCGTCCTCGTTAGTGAGAGTTTGAGCTCACAGCAGAGCCTGAGGCTTCTTATCCGAGCTGGAAAAGGTAACTAACATCCCATAATTAGACGCATTTGCTCAACCACATGTTTTTCTCACCTCACCTTAATCTTACCTTCACCGTGCTCCAGTTGTCAAGATTAGAACTGAAAAATATTTACACTAAATGTTTTGCAGATATGATCGCAATGAGAAATTTGAACATATTGTTTGCTGATAAGATCCTCAGATGTCAGCAAACATGCATGAATGTGAAAACAAAGTCCTGAAATAATTCAATAAGCTAAATAAACTGATTTTACTAGCTGGTGTTTACATGTAGCCGAGCGAGGGTCAAGGATGCAATGCCCTGAAAAAAAGATGTGTAAAAAATATCTTTGTATATAACCATAAATATCACACATAGTAAAAAAAAAAAAAACCATGTTGCTCATTTTGGCAGCATATGTGAAATTCTAGATAGCGAGATAAAGAAAGGAATGTCAATGTTTATTATTGTAGCCGCTGAATCATCTGAAAAATTGTCTCTACCTTTTTCCAAAGCCAGAGTCCTCGTGAAGTCTTGTGGGTTTGTAATATTCTGCAAGATTGAGCTTCATCAGGGAAATTCCCAAACAATGCTGATATCACACAGCCTGTTGTAATGAAACAAGAGTTATTACAGCTATTTTGCAGCTGTGGGACAAAAAAAAAAAAAAAACACCAAGAAAAGAATGAACAGAATGTCTTTTTTTCTTAATGACAGACGGGAGAATTTGCAGCACATTCAGCAGCATCGTTAACAGGTTTCTTGGCCCTGAGGATTTTATAAAAAAATTCATAAAATGTGAACATAAACCCTGAAATAAACTGTGAACATTAAGCGTGGGCTTCTCTCACACAGAAAGGGGGTTAAGTCTCGTCTGTGGTTAGTTTTAAGTGACATCACACTTTGGTTAAGGTGATGGAAAGACTTTTGCTAACTGTTAAAAAAACATTGTGTTCGGGGAATCATCATGAAATCAGACGTATTGGTTTAGTCTGAAACTGACACACTGAAAGTTGTACCGACATGAAATAGTTACAAAAGTTCAGACTCAGATTCTTCATTTAGCACTCATGCTGACTGTCATGATTATAACAGACATTTTAAGCCTATGTACATGTATTTTACTGATTATATTTAATGACAATTTCCCAACCTGACATAACACTGATTCTGAATTTTAGCACATAGTTAAAATGAGAAAAACAGAAATTCTAGTCTTTATTTTATGTTTCACAGATGTATCTGTTTATAATCAAGGTAAAATGTGTTTCTGCTTCCTGATTGCTTTTACATTTTACTGTATTTTTATTGTATATTGTGGTTTACAAATGGGACTCTTCTTCTTAAGTATAAAAGAAAAAAGATGCAAACACATCTGAATGACACCCTGAACTGCTTGTATGTGCAGCCTGAAAGAGCATAACGCAAATATAGTTGCTACTATAGATGCTTAAATGATCCTACATCTTACCTGTAAACATAAAAATACAGCTTTATTTGGATGGAAATGGTTCATGAGTGTCAAAGTGCCTGTTTGTCTGATTTAAGGAGTGGAAAACGCCGGCATTTTACTTTTCCAGTGACTCCATTGTTACTCTTCACTTGAACCGTAATCACAGCCATGATTTTTTCCGGCTTTCACACTTCTAAATAAATACCTGACCTTTACAGACCTCATACCATAAATAGCTGAGACAGTGTTCTTTACTATAATGCAGCCATATTTTTTCCAGCAGTACATTTTCTTCTGACTTTTCACCTTGTTTCTATTAGTCACCACAGCAACCGGTTGCATTTTTGATAAAGCGCAGCTATGCGGTGCATTGTGAGAATTTCAGGCACGGCTGGAACACATCATCGACCAATCACTTCTGCTGGATGTTGTATAATAAGCTGTGTGGTCTGACTGAGCATATTAGGCTTCATAAGGGAGGAAAATGGCTCTGAAAGTATGACAGGTATGATAAACCTTTCTGTAAATGTAGTCCAGTTGGAATGCACATCTAAATAAAACACAGACGAACATGTTGCTACAGGTGACAAATAAAATAAACCCGCGAGACTTTAAGCGAATATGGAGAGGCTGTTTTTCAAACAGCTCCGTATGAAGTCATGGTTACTATCACCAGAAATACCAACAACTTTTTATAGATGAAGATGATGATTTCATATTTACAGGCTATAGACTGTCTCCTCAACTATTAAACATGCACGGAGCGCTGAAACGGGTCACTCTCTGTGTGGTAAACCTCTGAAACAATGCAGAAACCCTTAAGGAGGCTTCATCACCATGTCCAAAGTTTTGACTAGTACTGGAAGTATTACAGGGATTCAAAAGGTATCTAGTATTTATAGACCATCTGATAAATGTGGTGGAGCCTAAAATAAATCGCTCTGATATAAAGAAGAAGCTAAATGAAAATATTTCAGTAAAAATTCTTTTATTCAAGTGCATTACTTGAATAAATGTATTTTCTTACACTCCTCAAACAACTTAAACAACACATATTCAAGCTACTACTACTATTACTTCTACTACTGCTGCTAATATTAATATGTGGTAATGGCAACTATTACCTCTACTACTACAATCCCTCTTTATTTACTAAACTTTACTATTTAAACCCATTTTTGACGCTCATAGAAACCTGAAAAAGGAGGCAGAAGGGTTGAGAACGAGGTGAAGAGGTGAGTTTACAGGACTCTGAACAAGAAGACCAGGTTTTACCACAGAAAGAAAAGTTGACCGTCTTATTGAAGCCTGACGAAGTGTTTTTGGTGCCTGAACCCAAACAAACTGTCACATCACCTGTACTGAGTCTAAATGAATGTTGCATATTTATAAATTCTAATTTTGCTGCAGAAAAAGAACAACAGTGGATGTTGTGCAGACATGAAATGTTCACCAAAAACATCAGAAGTCATGCTGCATGTCAAAAAATGAAAAATTTATGTCCATGTGCACAAATGTAAATGAATTTTGTGGCTATTTGACAAACTGCCGTGTTACTGTTTTGCACTATTCATGGACTGATCGTCTCCGCAGTGCAGATTCAATGTATTTACAGTCGGTCAGTTTCACTCGTTATATAACTTTCTATCTTTAAAGGCAGAGATCACTATTCAAATGTTCCACCTACTAATGACAAATTTACTCATAACTACGCTACTTTAAAATGTCTTATAACTCTTTGTAGTTTTTTCTCATTGATTATAGCTTCACCATACTTCCTAAAGCCTCATCAGAGCTGTAATAACATTTCCTGCTGTGTCACATTAACAGCATCAAACTGGTAAAACCATCTTGTTGTGAAACAGTCTCAGGAAACACAAAGTATAAATCACGGATGTTACGGTGACAGCGATCATACGTCAACCAAACGAGACAAAGGTCACCGTCAGTTTGAAACATTGCAGGAATTAATGTAACACGAAAGAGCAGCGGCACCGAGCTCATCAGTGCAGTTTAACATTAAACACAAAGTGAGAGCAGCGATGAATTTAACAAAAGTAAAAACATCGATAAATATCATTAAAGATCTTTAACCAAAAATGGGAAACATGTCATCATATAGACCTTTTAATGGGAGGACACTTCGACATGTTAGAAGCAAAAACACTGGTGTAACTGACAAATCACTGGAAATATTTTACTATTTTCATCAATAAATAGTTCAAAAGAAAGTGTCATTTTGTGGACTGAAGCATATCTGACTTAATCTTTATTATTATTAATAAAACATCAACTGCTGTTACAAAACTGTGGCTTTTTTTTACTACTGACATCTGGATGTTTCGGTGTATAAATGACTAACTGAGCTCTTTGTTGTTACTGTAGCAAATTAGTCATAGTCAAAAGAGACAGCAGCAAGCTCGAAAGTGAATTTAAAGGTTCACATCAGGTTAACAGCTTAATTACATGCCACCCAGCCAACCTGCGCTCGACGCCAGGACACACATGAAGCTTCTTTTCTTTGCTGCTGCAGCGCAAAAACAGAAATCATCCGACCTGTCTGCGTGGGACTTTCCACCGTGACTGTAGCTACAATCATTAATCAGCCCAAAAAGCAACGTCAAACCATATTTGTCACATTTTTTTTTTGATTCATTGCTCTGAGAGAGGAGGAGAAAACATCTCTCCTGAAGCCAGATTTCAAAGGCAATCTGTTGCTTTGTCACGTAAAGAGAACACGGATAGTGACGGATTGCTGTCATGGAGTTTTCGTGTTTGCACAGAGTTCACTGAAATGCAAGAAGGTGGAGGAGCTCAGAACTGAGACTGTTGTGATACAGCTATGATTTATGAACCTGCAGATTATCCTCAGATTATCTACAGCCAGATTACAGCACTACCACTGACCTGTCAGATTTTAGAGATTTTAGACCGGAAGATGATTTGACTAAACTTTGAAGAAACTGATGATTGACTGCAGAAGAAAAAGTGGCAATGAAAAGGATTTTTACTTTTGAAAGTATTGATTATACTCGCTTCCTGATTAAACTTTGCACTTACTTTGAAGCCCTGAAAAGTCCAGTTTAAAAGGTTTGATGGTGATCAAACACACTGTGGCCTTTAGGGAGTTTTAATATGAAGTGGTGAGGGGGATTATTGTACAGTAAACACCTACGCATGCACCAATGTGCCCACATATGTGCAAAAATAAACTATAAATAGATTTAAAGAATCGCGAAGAGAATATTTTGCATAGAGCAGATCAATGATTCACTGTTGTTGTTGGGTTTGGTCGAAGGGTGGGAGTTTGGACAGAGTTAACTGGTGAACGGGCTTCTTCGGTTTCACGGCACAGCTGTCTGCAGCCTTATCAACAGTGCAACAGTAGGAGTTAGCGGTAACCACACTGCACTGCAGGGGAATAAAACAATGCAAATAACATAATGAGCAGTGATGTATTTCTGCAAGGGAGCTGCAGACAGAGTGTCGTCAGCCTTTAGGTTTGTTTCAATGACTAATCATGACGCTGCACAAAAACAGCTTTTTTTCCCCCTCCACTGGCTACCATTCGCCCACAAGGGCAAAGACACTACAATGGCCCAAAACATTTCCATCAGGAGAAACGTGCTGTGGTTTCAGATACTACGCCAATTTAAACACATACGAAAGTCCAAAACAAATACAACAATGGCCACCGCACATTCGTAAGACACAGGCAGGGGAGTGAAGCCTGACAGTTGGCTGCACAACGCGGAAAATGACCGGGATGAAAAAAAAAAAACACACTGGCCTGTGAGCTTTGTAAGCAACCTTCATCTTGTAGTCTGGATTTCAGTTCTCATAATAGATTTTTGAATTGTGGGAACGCTGAATTCGACAGAAGTGTTTAAAGATTTTTTATTATAACCTGCATAAAGTGATATTTCTTGACATTATCACTGAATTAAATGACTCCAGTTAGCAAGAAATTGTTGATAATAAGTCAATCCTCCAGTAGAAATAAAAAAAAGGTGATGATGTTTGAGAATTTTTTTTTTTTTATGAACCTCAACCTTTTCTATGGTTCCTCCTGCTGTTGAACAGATTTTAACGTCAAAGTCACAGTGCATTGTTCTCCTGCATGATGTAAAAGTCCGGTCCAAAATTCATTTTAACGAATCAAAGCAGCACTCTATATCACCCTCCTATCTTGAGAATGCATGCTGAAATACTTTCTCACAGATTCTTAAGTATAAATATAAGTTTAACCATAACAGAGCTTTAAAAGTATCACTTGACAGTGTCAGAAAGGCATTGCAGATGTGTGCCTGTGTCAGCTCCTTCTGTCTGGGGAGGGAAAATATTATAAAAAATGCCTTCACAGATTTGTGACCCTTTGTTTTGAATGTGGTCTTCTGCTGTGTCTCCTTTCCCACAGATCTTCTTAAACTAATAAACATCTGGTTTACATTGAAGAGGGCTCCACGCGAGTTAAAAAAAAAAAAAAAAGGGGGCATTTTCTGTGTGACTTGCACCAAAAAAAAAAAAAAGGAAAGATCCTCCGTATGCTTCCAAAGTGTAAGTCTGGTTACTTTATCTGATTTTATGAATAAGTGGAGTAAGTTCAAAACAAGTGGAATGTTTTAAAAGTGCCAAGAGGTAATAAAAGAAAACGTCTCGGTCTTAAACAGAGCTTATCCTGTATATGATAATATTATTAGTCTGTCATCAGCTCCGGTAGAGTTGTGGTTCTGACCGTCCATTGGCAATAAAGCTACGTTCAATCCACTGACAGCAGAGGGGGCAGCTCAGAGGTTACGGGGGGCGTTCAGAAGGTTGTCGGATCAAATATATTTAAAAACTAAATGAAAGAGTGACAGCCGGTGAATCAGGAACCATTTCTGCCACCTTAACATGCATTATAAGCTTTTACTGGTTGGTGGCGAGATATTCGGGGAACACGAAACATCCGTATTCTTTTGAACGCATTTTCTGGTCTGAGATTTTATGATTTTTTCAAAATAAAATTCATCTCTTTTTTAAAATCTTCACAATTTTTTGCAACCAAAATTAAAATAAAGTTTAGTACAGAGAAATCATATTGAATCACTTTTATATTATATGTAATAATAATATTCAAAGAAAGACTTCAGTGTAAAAAGAGTGAGATAAACTGCAGACGTGTTCCCATCAGCACTTGCCCTGAGGTTAAGTTTTCCTCAGGAGAAGCCTCCCCATTTATAAAATCACTGAAACTAAACTTATTTGCATGATGTGTCCAGGTTGTCTTATGGACTAAATTCAGGGAAAATATAAAGATCAGTTAAATAAATGTATCTTCAGGTTGTGAGAGTGAAGTTTGTCCTTTTTCCTTCCAGTTAAAGAGCCACAAAGGAAAACACCAAACACCGGAGACAAAGCACCGGGCTCCTCCATCTAATAACTTGTGGACAATTGCCAGTTACAGCTTATAGGGAGGGTGATGTAATGTTTATACAATATAGGAATATTTCACTTCCCTGTCAAAGCAGTAACTCACCTGCGTTTATTCAATCCCCAAAGAATCCTCGGCTGCTGCAGAGGCGGAGAGACAAAGATCGGCCTGTCACTGAGCACGATGGTGGGCGGGCGGGCCGCTCCACCCAGGTGAGGCCTTCGTATGAGCTGGGATGGACCTTCAGCAGCTGATGGTGCATGTGAAACAGACCTGGCGTGAAGTGAATTGAATACGAGTCTGTGTGCAGTCAGAGGTGGATGGAGACTTAAATGCAACGTCCAAAACTGAGCTAATGAGACAAAATCTTAGGTAGCTTCAGCTTAAGGTGGCTTTTTTCCTTTTATTTGGATCACATGAAAGGAAACTGTATTGACCTACACTGAGTCTAATTAAGTTTAGAGAACAAAATCCATTGGTATTTGTTAATTTGCACAGATTCATGTCACAAGACTTCACTTTTTTATTTCAAACTCCTTTTTCTTTATTTCTAGCAAAGCATAACTCCACAGGCTGCAGTTCAAATTGCACAAATCTGCTGTTTTTCATGTTGTGATCTTATTGATGGTGTTTGTAAAGATTGATCAAGACTGCCAGTTTTGCTATGACTTGCTGGCTTCGCTATGTGCTTCACTAAAGTTGAGTCCTCTCACTGTGTAAACAGGTTTAGGAGGAAGTCTCTGCAGTACAATTAATGTACGTAATCTACACACACACACTCAGGTCGACTCCGTGTGAGGTGTCCTTGAATAAAAAGCAACATACCTGTGGCCAAAAGCATAAAGTCTGATTTAAGTTCCTCTTTGGAGGTTTTCTGGTGGTCTGGTCGTCATTCCTCAGCTCAGGACGAGGTGTTGTTTCCAAACTCAGGATTTTATTGTTGTTTTCAGAATGACACTGGATGAATGTTTCATTCATTATGGACCCTAAATAAAGATTTGGACATTTTCTTAGTTAATATACGTAACACAGAGGCAATCAACTGTCTTGTATTGCAAATCGCGATAAAACAAAACAAGAAAAACAAGAAAATGTTGAGCTTCATGAACCAAGGAACCACATTTCTTTCATTCACTGCAGGCTGGAGAAGTTGCACTGAAAAGGGCAATGCTTGAAAAATACTCAAAACAAGAGGATGACTAAGAGTTTTCCATAATGTCATGACTAAACACTTGCATTGAAATCATATAGGAAAAAAACACAAACCAGTCTAAGCCACCCAATCACACAAACGGTCTCCATGAGGTCCTTCAGTAGACTTTGCAGTCATGTTGTGAACTTTTATTTCTGAGGAAGATCATGTGTTAAAACTGGGCAAATCCATTTGTGTTGTTTCCCCTTTGATTTTCTGTTTTTTCTGTCCTCCGTCTTGTGTCTTCCAACCTTTAAAACTGCATCTCTGCGGTGTTTCCAGCAGTTTACATGTTTAGAGTGGCAGCTACAAGTGCACGGATGACTGAAAACATTATTAAGTAACATCACCATGGCTGCTTCACTTGGCTGAGCTCCATTGAAAATATGCAAAGAGTGCGAATAAGAGCGTCATCACTCTTAATGCCAACAGAGCCGGTGACAGCAATGATATTTTGATATGATTTGATCAGCTGTGATCAAACAGAGGAGCCCTTTTGATGTGTGATTAAACCTGAGAGAGGAAACATGTTGGATGATGTTCGATAGAGATTTGACGCAAATAAACAGGATGATAAAGATTTGCAGCGACAGTTTCACACGTTGAGTTAAAGTACAAACTGTACTGATTGGATGTGACGTACTGCAAGTCTTAGCAGGCAGGAGGAGAGAGGAAGTGAGACTCAGAAACAACAGGAAGTAGAAGTACAATGGCTGTCATTACTGCAAATATTACTGTTTCAATCCCGCAGTTACTGTCCTGACTTCTGTCATTAACAGCTAGTTTTATCTCCTCTGTTCTGATTCTCAAGGCGCCTAAAAAACTGCTTTTATTGTCTCTATTTTGATCATTAGTTTGAGTATTACTGCTATTACTACTGCAATGTTACTTATACTTCTTTTTGCAGTACAATAGTTTATATAACTGCTCTTACTGCTACAATTCCTGCTGTTTTTGCTGACTGTTTTACTGCTGTGGCTTCTATAGATACTACTATTTCTGCAATATAACTTTTACTAATAGTACTACTTCTTATGGTACTACTGCTAATTTTTTGTATTATAGCACTACATGTAAATTTACAACTACAGAAATACTCCATGGTTTATTGTTATTAGTACATTCATACAAGTTCTGTACTTTTTGGCGAAATTCTCCATCACTCGAGTGTTTTATGTCCATTTAATGCTTTGACTCCAATATGTGTATTTGAAACTAGGCTTTTTACAATTTTATAGGGGTTTTACACATAAAACGTGACATTAATTTATACAAATATGATGCATTATTTAGGACTAAGCCAACCAAAGGTATAAAAAGTGGCTCAAATTCTCTTTACCTTGGGCTGCCGTTTAGCTCGCTCAGTAGCGCGCGGCCCACATACGGAAGGCTCGGTCCTCCAAGCAGCGGTCGCGAGATCGATTCCGGCTCCGGCCCTTTGCTGCGTGTCACTGCCCCCCTCTCTCTCTCCCCGTTTCAACACTGTCCTATCGAATAAAGGCCAAAAAGCCCAAAAAAATATATTTAAAAAAAAATTCTCTTTACCTCCACCAGCTGCAACACTGAAATACTGTTCCTATAGTACTTTCTTTCTTAAAAATGTGCACACAGGACTTTTACTTATTTTAAGTATTTTTTTACAGTGTGGTATTAACTTTCTCTGAACACAAAGATCTGATTGAAGAGGCCTTCTCCCAAAATAATGATCAACAGCTTGTAATTAAAACACAGCTGAACATAAGATGAGCTGTTTAACAGGAGAAAAAAAGAGAGGAAGGGAGGGAGCGGCGATATTGAAATGGAGAGAATGAGGCATGGAGGGATTGGGGGGGGGTGGCAGGGTGATGAGGGGTACAAGTGTAAGTGGGGTCATGGGTTTAGCATTGCTCAGTCATGTTCTCATAGAGCGTCGTCGCAGGCGGACCGTGCCAAGTCGAGGCTCACGCTTTATGTAATGCCTGAGAGGTGGAGTGCCGAGCTCTGCTTAGAATCAAACCCGCCTTTGTTTAACAAAACACCCGCTAATCTGTGACGTCCGACTGTTTTTTTGACAAGTTGTCCTGATGAAAATCGGAGGCCATCAGGTAAACCCGGTGCACCCAAAATGTTTTGACAGATTCCAAGGTTACTGCGATATTTTGATTAAAGGCGGAGCAAAATATTTTGATAAGCAGGATGCTGGGATTCAAAAATGAATGGCACATTGTCGAGCTGGTCTTCGGCTCTCTGTTGCCGCGGTGGTTTGTGAAGAAGTCACAGTCCAACTCTGTGCCATCAGATCATCATCTGAATGACGTCATCATTACATCAAAGTCCACTGTGTGTTTAAGTGTTTTTTTAAAAAGTCAGGCTGTAAAAAATTATGACTTCTCTTAAAAATGTATGGAAAGTTCTCACAATTGCACCTGCATCCTTATGGTTTGGCACAAAAACGACTTTGGTCAATACTGTTTGGTTTTATGGTTCAGTTCTGCAAAAAAACATGTAGTTACAGCACAAGAAACTGCTGTAAACATCAACAACACACATGCAATTTAAAAGTTTTGGTGTTTTTAACCTTTAAGCACATCATCCTCACTCAGACTCACTTCCACGCTCTCTGACTGGTTTTACCCTGGAAATTAGCGACAGGAGACAAAATGAAACACACTGATACCTTAAATAAAATGACAGATTTGGGTGTGAACACAAGAAAAAAAGACTTATCATGTTGTGAGAAAAAGCCACATGAAATCCACACTGGCAGCTGGTACTTTAGGAGACAAGATGAACCAGCACTTTTCCATGTCAGAGTCACATGTGTGATCCACTTTGGCCTCCTCCCACAGAGGTTTGGCAGAGCAAACAATAAAGTCGAGACAAAAACTCCAAAAAACAAGAATTTTACTACTTTCATACTGCACTGAAACAAAAAAAAGAAAAGAAAAGAAATAAATAAGAGGGGAAAACATGGTGTAAAGTTACAACATGTGTAGAAGAAAACCGAATACTCCTGTGAAAAACATTTATTCCAGCGCTGAAATTTTGCAGGCGAGTCCCAGTGAAGTTTAAGTGCACATTCTTTATTATAGCAGTAAAATCTAAGAGAGGATTCTTTAACATGATTTTGTTTACAACAGTGACGTGACTTCATAGCATTCCTTAAAAAACAGTCTGTGTGAATAAATTACAAATATGACGAATGACGGTGGAGAAAGCAGGCCAGACTGTCTCCCAGCTCCCTGGTTACCATGACTTATCCAAGTCATTTCCATTCTTCGTAACGTGTAGACGCTGTGATGTGGGATTACCGGCACGGCTGGAACGCATCAGTGACCAATCAGGTGTCTCGGGCTGCAACTATGCGTTGTATAAGAAGCTGTGTGGTCTCATCCTGAGAATATGAATGAGCATGTTAGGCTTCAAAAGGGAGGGAGTTTGCTGTAAAAGTATGACAGATATGATAAACCTTCCTCTAAATGTGGTCCAATTGGAATGCTGCTGTCTAAATAAAACACAGTTCCTTCAGGTGAAAAAACAAAATAAACCGTGTTCCATTTTTTAAATGCCGTATATCTATTTTAGAGGAAAGCACTTGAATTTCATCACGAGTAAGCTCTAAAGTATGCCATACAACCTGTGCAAGTGTTTCATAAATCAAGGTGTAAGGTTCAACATTGATATCAGCTTCTTTATGGCGTTGAGAAATGGGGTCTAATCACTTTATCTCTCTATTTTTCTTTGTTGAAATGCATGCACAGTGCTGGAAGACCAACCTCATACAAAAACACTGTAATCTCACCCATCACACCTTGCCAAGGTGCATTCAGCGACACTGTGCTGATAGAAAGCAACATCATGAACGTGATGGTACTTATAAACCACATCAACAGGTCTTATCTGGATAATTTGATTCCCGATCGTAGGTGATCCTTTGAGCTCGGACGGAGATGTTCACTTAAAGTCCTGTTAAAAGGCACAAAGTTGCAGATAGATCTCCGTCCGATGAAGATAAATGTCATCCCCTGCTCCTGGACGTGTAGTTTGTTGAGCAGGGATGTGTTCCCAGGATAAACACCGGGTGATAAAAAACACAGACTGCAAGAATTTATGCTCCCCTAATAGCAGCATAAAGCACTGAGGATTTATCAAAGATTGTGGGTGGTTTTCTGCAGACATAAAAACCTGAGGGAAGGAATCTGGGATGGATTAACTGCAATTGCTCATCTGATGATACACTGTTTAGAATTTTCTGTTTCAGAGGAAATTATAATATATGACGCTGACTTAAGAGAAGTAATGGTAATTTTATTGTTATTGTAATCCCCCCCACTCAGAGAGTGTTTTTTCTTTACCCCCATAGCAGAATGATAATGGGTGCAGATGGACTTTTCTTTAGCACTGTCACAGAGATAAGGCTGGAAAATGTCCCTGTGCCTCCTTAAAAACATCTAGTTTTTGTCACCACAAACACATCTGGAAAATTCTCAGATGTTTTCTTAAAAACACACAGTTTTGTCACCAAAAACATGGCTTCAAGTGTCTTAATACCTGGTCTTTTTGCCTCACACATGGCTGGAAAAAACACCCGCTTTGATTCTGTTGTTAGAAACTTGACTGGAAAAAGGCCGACTTTTCTTGTGGTTGCTTGGCTGGGAAATGTTTTATGATGGTATTTAGTTAGAGGACTTTTATTAAAATGACAGTTTTACTATTTTTTCTATCCTGTTCCTGTTTAGCAGAGGCAGATTCACTCCTTCCTTTTCCTCATTGTACGTCAAACGGCGTATCTCACTCTCCATTGAGACGTGTCGTCCAGAGTTTTTAATCCACTGTGTTGTTTACAGGCCTGTGTTTTTTATTTTATGGGAAGCACTTTTTCAGGCTTTTCTGTCATTGAGGTAACTGGTTGGATTCCTCTGCACACTGGCAAACAGTGGCTTTTGTGTTCACTGTGCTGGATCACTGAGCAAGGAGAGGGAGGGAGAAAGTGTATTCTCTCCTCTCCACAGTTCGTCTTTTTAGCCTGTGTGGCATTCTCCTCGCTACCTCATGTATGGAACCTTTTCACAAACCAGGCTGCCTTTGCCTCGGAAAGAGACACCGACTCATTTTGCATATTGCACAGCTTTTTAGCGGACAACAAAGTCTCCTCACTGTCTCTTTGTGCCGTTTGATGTGGAGAAAACAATGAATTCCGATTTATATAAGATCTCTAATGTCAGTAAACCTTGAATATCATCAAATTCTTATGATCAGTATTATTTATCTGATTAGATTTTAAAGAGTTTCATCAGCCCAAGATTAAATGTAATGTTATAAGTTGGTGAAATGAACCAGTTCAGAACAAACTGTGAAGTTTTGACTTAATGTTTCCACATTTAAACACTGAAATCTGAGGGAAACCATTTACATGGTTGCACATATGAACCAAACAAAAAGAGCGTTAAAAAAACATTTTCTAACAGTTAAACAGCTTATTTGGCTCCTGGAGGTTTTAACAGCATCTCGTACTTTTTATTAGCAAATAGAGTTTGCTCACTTATTGTGGAGAATGAGAATTATGTATAAATTTCTTTTTTAAAAGCAATAATATATATAAAATAAAATAAAATGTTCCCTAACCCGACTTTACAAACTGGCCCTTTCAAAGTAAAATACACACAAAGACACACAGCATAGAAATTTATCAGGGTGAAGTTACTAAAAGTTTACTTCAGCACCATGTGAAGTGGAAAACAGCCTTCAGACAAGCAGAGGAGGGAGTGAAGGAGCTTCATCATGTGCACTTTGATCCTTCAGAATAAAGGAAGCTGCATCTCTTCAGGGTTTGTGTCCAGCAGCAGCCTGAGAACATCAACACCTCCACTTCTCTCGCTGCAACTTCTCCAGAAAATAACCTGCTGTTTTCACAAATGTGCTCATCACAGATTCAGGACTGTGATGCCGGCAGGTAAAGTCCTCGCCAAGTTATTGAGATGTTTGTGTTCAAACATATTGCCCAGGTGATGTCTGCAACATTCGAGGTCAGCAGTGTTTGGAAGCAACTTCAGACTTACACTGCTGATCAGTTCAGAGTCTTACAGGATCAGTTTAGGATTGTGTGTTGAGCTCAAAGAAACATTGATAATCTTTGATTTTATTTAAGTGGGTCACCATTAAATAATTTCTATTTTCAGATAGATGTTTCACGTTGGGGCAGAGTTTTTAAATCTGGGCTCCTCTTTGTGTCCACAACGGCTCGGGTCCAGCAACTGATACTGTAGGTTAAGTGGAAACCCTCTAATCTTGTTGGTCACGGATTACAACAAGCTTCAGATTCTTGATTCCAGCTTTAGTTAATTTGGTGACCTTATCACTGCATGCTGTTACTCAGTGGACTCTGTGTCTCCAAGCAGGGCAGGTCCTGATTAGCGGAGAATGTGTTGAACATGGCGGTGAACGCCCTCTTGGTTCGCCTCACAGCATCGTGAAACCTCCCTCCTCAGAAGGAATCGAACGTGATCTGACGGCGAGCGGAGCACATGTGCAGGCCGTCAGGGATGTCAGGAGGCGCACATGTGCAATGTCACTGTCAGTAGTCAGGAAGCTCCCTGAGCTCCTCGATGCTTCAAATCTGCACCCGCCCTAAATACGCACTTACTGAGGATCTTTTTCAAACGGTAAGAGGAAACTTTGCAATCTGATTATCTGTTCCATCAAAAGGAATCTGCAGAGATTTTGCCTCTTTTGGAGCAATGAACTGTTCTGCTTGAAATCAGCCACAGAACTATACAGGTTGACACCTAAACATAAACATAAAGATAATAAAACTCCATAAATCAGGGCCCCACTATAATTTGGGGTGTTTGCCTTGTTGAAATCCAGACTTTGTCTTGTGGATCACAGAGGGTGTGAGGCTCAAACACCTTTAATCTATAAACCTTAAATATGGAAAGATGGTTTAGATATAAGCATCACTTGGATAGATGTTTAAAAAATCTGATTTTGATTAAAAATAATACAATAATGTCATTGTTACAACCTAAAGGATGATTTGCAGATAAAGTCATCAGCCGGGACGAGCCAATCCAAACTCTTATTGGATGGAAAAAACAAACAAACAAACAAAATCTGTCAAATTTTAAAGTTGAGAGATTTGCATATGACTTATAATAACACAATATGTTCCCAAACAACATTGTACAATTTTTAAATTTACAACAAAAGACATGAAATGGGGCGTTTTTAGCTGCTGGCCTTCTTTCCTGGCAGTGCTGCGAGGCTATATGACGACAAGCAGGAAAATAAACAGCACAGAGCTGCATGCTACAGTAAGCACCGCAACATTCGTAGTATTTCATGAATTAGTAATTTCTGACATACAACAGGAGCTGGATGTGTCAAATAAACCCAGCGCTTGCCATTAGAGTTAGTTATGCATATGCCTTCTCTTTTTTTTGTCCTTCATCTGTATCCAGTAGAAACTGTAATAATATTCCTGCGTCTTACGGCCGAGATGGTTTCTGCATGACACAAACGGTACAGTCATCTTTCACGGAGATGATTCAGCTTTCCAGCGAGAGCAGAAAGGTCAGGCATTACAGTACCAAACACTGGGATGATTCAGTTACTATGAGCTTTCCTTATATAGCTTGAGTTCAAGGCTTTTAATCATCATATCTTTAATTATCTTAACTATGGAATTCTCTTGTTTTGGTGAAGAGGAAGGGGAAGGATGCAACAGAAATCCCAGCACAGAGTGGGAATGTGATGGGAATGAGTAATCGACATTCACTCTCCAGGTTGAATGACTCAACAGCAGTCACGGTGTTTATCAGCCGCGGCTCCGGTCAACACTGACGTAAACATGATACCTGGGTGGAAACGATAACGTTTGAAGTTTTTATGGTGCAATGCTGCAAGGTTTGTTGAGTTTGAACACTATTTTTTATGATTTTTTCACAATCACTCGTCTGCCGGCTGTGGAAAGAGTTTATGACCTAATTTTTAAAGGGTTTAAAAACAATCAAAAACCCACACATACAAACTAACGGTGATAAAAAAAAATGGCTTTTATAGATTCAATCTGATCAGCTTATTAAATTAAAGTATTTCAGAGTGATTCTTCTGTTCAAACTGGTGCTTGATGATTTTATCATAACCTTCAGTGTTTGTTGCTATTTTAACCATCATGGCTACCACTGTGTCTTTTAGTTGCAGTTTTTAAGGTTGGTTTCTTGCAGTTCAGCCTTCTGCAAACACAAACGATGTTCAACGTTGTTTCAAAAAGTGCCAACACACCCTCATACACTCATGCAAACACACACGAATGCTGCTGCTCTCTGCAAACCTTTGTTTCGTCTCGTCAATGGCATTATGAGGCCAACAAGAGCGAACTTTAGAGAGGCTTCATTTGGTTTTTAAAGGATGATCCCAGAAGAAGTTAAAGCCCCAATTCAGACTGTTTTAAGCTCCTCCTCTTTGCATAAATGTGATATACATCTAAAGTTAAGTATAAAACTCTACTGCAGGTCTTACAGGCTGGTTATCTGATGTAAAAAATGTACATATCCAACCTCCGTGGCTGCATCTCTGCCTGCCTGCGATAGCATTTAGTTTTGGCAACTGTGAAGTGATAGATGGTTCGTATTTAAGAGTCTGTAAATACTTGCATGATGGACAACTTACTTTACATTAGATAAACTCTTTTTCTTGTTACACACAACCTCCGGTAAGAACACACACACACACACACTCACACTCACGTACGAAACAGACGGACTCTTGCAGCCTCCTCTTGCTCTTCCTCCTCCTGAAGCACACTGATCATGATTGATTGTTGGGAAATGGTGGTAATGTTGCTGCGCAGGAATGCCCATTACAGCGAGATTCTCGCACCCCTACGAAATTCCACCACGGCGGTGAGTCGAGGCGTCTCACACACACACACACACAGACTTAAAAAACGCCTGGAATCTACATTAATTCATGTTTAAAAGCACAGGGAGGACTTTTTGCTCACTGTTTAGAGAAAGATCTTCCACGAATCAGTTGCATCTGTTTTTCTTGCATTTCTCTTTCTTCGTTTCTTCTTCTTCTTCTTCTTCTCTGCACCGGATCTGTGCTGAGTCCAGTCGACGTGGGCTCTTTCATGTACAGCTTTTTGGGCCTCTGATTCTGGGCTCGACCATCTCATAAAGGTTGATGACACTTCATGGATCGCTGGGTCACATAAAGAAGAGCCTGGAGTGTAATCAGCTGAGGAGACTCCGGCAGACGGTGAAAACCTCCCAGACCGAGTTCAACCACCATTTAATTAATTGTAAATTTATCCATCTCTTGGGTTTTTCTTTTCTTTAATTTACACAATCAGTTATTGTTCTCCCTTTACATCTACAAATAAACAAACTAAGCCGCTCGGTGATGAACGGTAATGCCCTGAGCTTTGTCCATGATCGCTCTGTCTGGTGTTAATTAGTCCTCAGCGGCTGAGGCTGACCATGACGTGATGCTGGACTGATGTCATGGAGTCCAGCGACCTCACAGGTCAGACGCCACATTGCAAACTGTGGCTTTGATGCTCAGAAATATTGAGTCATTTGTTAAAGTCCTCGGGTGGCATTGGATATCTCCTTCCTAAAGACTCCTGCATATGTTCGGCCTCTGAAACTGGGATGGAGATGTCGGACTGTTTACCTTCATCGGACTTTGCCAGGTTGCACGAGTGTGATTTTTGATTTTTTTTTTCCCCCATCTGAACTGAGAACAACAGGGAGGTCGTAGTCAAAACAGAACCGGGCATGTTTCTTTGTTGTCTTGTAGCTTTTAATTATAAGAGTTGTAACGTCCGTGTACATACTCTGCATTGAGAGTTGCTTGTTTCGCTTGTATAACAAACAAAAATCTGAACAAGCTACAAAATAAAACAATGTTAATCTTCCCCAAATTAAATAATTCATCCAATCAGCAGTTCAGGTGAAATCTTTGTACTACATGAACTCAGGAACATGTTGTTCATTATGTCTGTAAACAAAGTTCATGTGCAAATATTTGGTTTTTTTATACTTTACTCAAAATCAAACCGTTTTTTTTTCACGAGTCCTGATTGCGCTTGCAGCACATGTTGTGTCTTCGGAGCTGCTCGATCACGGCCGGTACCTCCGTTCAGGAGTCACCTGGGTTTGGTTCAGAGTTGGAGGGTGTGTGAGCAGCTGGCTTGCTGCCTGTTAAACCACAAACTCTTGTTTTTCTGTTTTCTACATGTGTTAAATATGAAGGAGTTGCTTTAAGACACCTTTTGATGGGGCTCAGCTGAGTGCAATAAGTAATGGAACAAGTGATGTAACTGTATTTTACTGTTGAGTAATTAATAACATGTTATGAGTGATTGATTGCATTTTTTTTAGAAGTAACTTGGCCACCCGCGTTTCTTTAACTAGGTAGTTAGCATGAGCAGCAATAACACACACACACACACACACTCAGTTCACATAAACAGAAAACTGAGATCACCTCAGAGATAAATAACTTGATTTTAATCACATCATCAATCCCAAGAAATGCATTTAATTAGAAGAAGAATCTGTGTTGTAACGAAGCCTTCAGATGTCTCAGACACATATTTGCTCATGCATGCCCTCCTCTTACCTCGGGATTTGAGCCCTGCACTCCCTCCGTCTCAGCGCTGGATTGCGTTGCCTCGTGTTGAACCACAAAAGCCCCGCCGCGCTGCCAACGAGCCAGCACATATCTGCTTGCAAACTATTTGCAACATTTTTTATATTCAGGTGTCTGCGGTGACAGCACCACTGTCTTTGCTGGCAAGACGGCTTCAACACGTGTCAGGGAGCAAGCACGAGCATGAGCGAGGCACCTGATGAGCGTACCAGTCAACCCATGTGTCAGTTGTGCAGGAAAAAAAAAAAAGGATAAAAACAATTTGAAGGAACACAAAAAGTCGGTGTCGGCTTGCCACGTAGGACTGAAGTTACACGTTGGACAGGATGATTGACTGAAACATGGCATGTGCATTTTAGTGTGACAGCACATTTAGACGTTTGTATTGTTCATCTCAGAGAACATTTGTACTGTCAAAAAAACACTACGGGGGCAGAAAACTCGCTGAAGGTCGTCAGATATTTGCAAGTGTGTGTTTGGTTGCAGCCAGATTTGTGAAGTGCCTACAAAAACAGAAGAGTTCATTGCCTCAGAGATACTTTGTCTATCTTTTGATCCTTTCTGAGTGCCAAAACACAGCTTTGCGATCGTAATTTTCATGTGTTTGTTGTATTTTTGCACGAAATCTCGCCTGCATATCAGGGCGGAACTTGATTTACGGTCAGATTTCTCAGTTTTAGGCTGAACAAAACCTGTGAAACGGTCACTCGCATAAATCAGCGAGTATTATTTGCCTTTGCTATCAGTCTGACTTACAGACAAGATCAGGGACGAAGACGATGAGGTAAATGTTTTCATGTTGGGCATCAGGCTGCATATTTCAGCCTTTGCAGAGAGAGAAAAATGTTGGCGCTGTTGCCAACTGACAAATAACACACATCTGAACCATATTGATGCTGCTAGCGAGTACATTGCGGCTGAATTTTTCCAAAATTATCCGTTTAATTTGCATATGGCATGAGTGCAAAATGAGTCATTGCTCTTACTTTTGCACAGTAAAGCTGTTGTGTGCAGACTGTTCTGTGTTATCATGGACCACTAACACAACCCTGCCAAAACTGCATTTCAGAATTTATTTTCAAACTTCATTGATGTTAATGTTAATGCAAATGCGTAGATATATGAAAAGGACGTATACATAATGCATAAAACTAATGTTGACTCCTGTCTGGGGATTTGAATTATTTATTTAATAACATGCCAGTGAAATGGCAGTAAAATGCAAGTTTTCTGTGTATGGTGACCAGATGAGAAGGAGCACATGCTGGTAAAGGGGTGTGTGTGGTCACGTCACTGTGGGGGGGGCGCAGCCTTCAGTACACTGCATTTTTAACAGATCAGACAATACACGACAAGCTAAAACCATCTCCACCTGCAGAACTTGGTGCATTTCAGAATTCTCCAAAACAAATTTCAAATAAAACAGCAAAAAATGCAACTTAAGTGCATGCATTTAACTAAAAAATCATTATATATAGTTGACTATGTCTGATTGTTAAAGACAAAGCTGGTTAGCATGCTTAAAACAGGCGTACTCAACAGTTCTGATATGATTTGAAAATGAAACTGTGAGATTTTAAAATCACTGTTTGCTTTAGAGGCGTACACGCTGAAAACAACCAATATGTTTCAACAGCAGCAGAATAATTAAACATGTGCCAACAGGATCTACTGATCCAAAAAAAAAAAGGAATAAAAAGTAGAGTGTTAATGTCACATTTTTAATTTGGCTCCTTTGCATAAAAAAGGTCCCAGATTGCATTAAATGTATGCGTATTTGTTCGTTTAAATGCATTCAAATAGCAGCAGAGCACTGAGGCACTTTTTACTTGGCAGCGCAGCAACCGCAGCATTTTGCTTTTAGAATTAAATTTTTTCTTTTTGTCCCAACTTAGCAGTGCAATTATTTGGAGGTAAACAAGTTGAGCGTTAACTGTGCATATAAACTATGAGCTGCAGAGTTAAACAGTGCATAATGCTCATACGGTCTACAATCCTCCCAAACGTAACATCTCAACTGGCCAGAGGGACGTTGGATCACCAGGACGACCCTGCGTCTGCCTTCTATAATGTTCTGCTGATCACTTGTGTCTGGACTGCATCTCCTACATGTTTTGTCACTCAGGTACATTCTCTGTATGGGCTGCATTAGCTCTGCAGACATGCTAACACAAACTCTGGACATCAAAGACCACCGCGAGGACATTAGATTCAACGTCATCCAAACAAAATGCGAGAGTCCCACTCTTCTCTGATGAGCGTGGAGACCGGCACAGGATCACTACAGAAATATGTTAATATTTTCTTTAGCAAAGGTCAAATATTTAATCTTTCCCCACCCATTTTTGATATGACAGTTGAGGTACGGTGTCAGGTTTACAGGGTAAAGATAAATGAAAGCATACCATGTTTGACAGGCTTTTACATTTCTGGGTCAAACTCTGTCAGAGGACAGTCTCGATGCGGTGACGCCGTGTGAGAGGCGAACAATGAGGCGGTAATGAGGACGACAAAAACATTTCGAGTGTCAGAACTGTTTTATCAGTGCTGGATGGAGGGCTGAAGTGAAGGAATCAGCTGACGTTCGGGGAAAAAGAGGCGTAAAAGAACAACAAGAACAACAAGAAGTGCAGAGGTATCAGGTTGAGACACTTTGCTCTTCAGTTTACTGCTGTAGACGACTGATTCAACCAGTCAGAGCTGCTATTTTACACAACGGGCAGCGATCACTTACCTGTTCTCCAGCTGAAAAACATTGTCAGCTGTTTTCTCTGTAATCATGGATGTATTCAGAGTATTGAATTTTTAAATATGGCTGCTCATTGAGTCAAAAAAGTTGCGTCTGCATAGCTGTGGTCAGAGTGCATGTGCATTACAGTAA
Organism: Acanthurus leucopareius; assembly: GCA_029814765.1. NCBI lineage: Eukaryota > Metazoa > Chordata > Actinopteri > Acanthuriformes > Acanthuridae > Acanthurus > Acanthurus leucopareius. The sequence goes on along the minus strand of JAQMCX010000058.1, from coordinate 22,425,306 downwards.
AGTACATTGTTGACAACTTCCAGCTGGTATGAAAAACACACAAAAAAATCACCAATTCAGCTGTTTCAAACAAGTCATTGTTCTTTTTTCTCTCTTTTCCTGTTGTTTTCCACTTCAGACCGTCTTTAAAATGCTGAGAAACGGCTTGAGTCAGGTCGTTTGGCTCTGTCGTCATGATAAAATGTTGTCAACTTCTGCAAACTAAAGACAGGTTGGATTTGTTTGTTTGTAAAAGCACAGTGACCCACTTCATATCACATGTGCTGACTCTTTTATTCAGAGGAGGAGGGGGGGATGGTTGAGCCATGACTGCACTACAGTTCGCTTCCTCTTTCAACCAACCAAACTGTGTTTTTAATAAGATGGCGGGACATTTTCCAGCTGTTTGTGGCAAAAAAACACAGCTATTTAAAGCCAAAACATGATGTTATTGCAGCCATAACTGAGTGTTTTTGTGCCTTAACTTTACCAGACTTTAACCACAGTGCCGTCACAACATGAAACTGAAAAACTGCAAAGAAAGTTAAAGCAGAAAATGTGAAGAAAAGATCATAAAGAATCAGTGTTTTCACCCACTTTTTGATTTTTCTTGCAGTTTGTCAACAGCATTATTCTCATCAGCTTTAAAAAGTAACTGGCTTTAAGTTCATTTCTTTTACCTCTTGAAAACTTATGCATCCCTCATGCATCCCCACTGCTATAGACTTTAAATAGTTCAGGTTTTTTTTCAGCAATAAGTAAAGAATTGTCTTTCGTTCTGGCTCCTCTGCAAGAACCTTTTTAAAACCTCATATTTCAAGAGAATAATAACTCAAAAACTTCCCTCCAACTGTAATAACACTTGAAATACCAGGAAAAACACAGATCAAAGATCAAACGGGGCACACAGTCAACCAGATATAAAACTTAGAAATCGAAACAAATCATAAAATAATCTCGGAAGGTGTTTCTCATCTCTTTCCCCCCCTCTTGTTTGAAACAACAGGTGATACAAGTGCTGATTTAAAACCCTGACGGTTGCGGCACCAATTAGTCCGGTGTACATTTACATGTGTCTCGGGCTCACGGACACTCGTAGATCATACTGACTCAAGTGGGAGCTGTTTGGCCTCGAGCAGCATGAATGAATTATAACAGTTTCCAGCTCTAACTTGGAGGGCCCCCATGTTTTGGAGATGAATCAAGTACCTACACCGCCAAACTGTCCATCATAACAAATCACCTTGTATTCGGCTCTAGAATGGTATATTTCTGTAAACAGGAGGTGGGTGCGGTGACACTCGCTCATTAATTTTGTTTGAGCATAACAAAAACAGAGTGATCATCATTATTTTAAGATGACAATACTGATGAATATTCTGTCAGCGATTACAGTTATTTTCTCCTGCTAAAAGATCATTTCTGTGTGGGTGTGTGTGTGTATATGTGTGTGTATCCGTCTGTCTGTTCACAGCTAATCATGCATGCTACTGGACCCATCGCTTTTTTTAAATTTTTCTTTTTTTTCTGTGCACATTCATGACTGAATGCTCAAGGACTTCTTGTGGTTGCAGTGATTCACAGGGTTTGAAAAAGACTTTTTTATCAACCACTGTGTTTCATGACGCCATACTGACTCCTCGCTGCTCTTCACCAACACGAGCCTGTTCTCAATGATGTGTTACTGTAGCTGCTACACATGCTAACATGTGAAATTTACATATATAGCTACATGACAACAAAAATACTGAAACTGCAGGACTTCATTGGCAATCAATGTGAATATATTTGACATTTTTGCATAACTTTGATCAGCTTCCATGTAGGCTACCGGGTCGAGAGAAGATTTTTCTCCATCAAACAATTTTGGTTGAAGAGTTTTTATTCAACACATTTTTTCTTAGTTTGTTGCAACTTTCAAGAATAATTTGTGTTTTTTAAGGGAAAAGCTATAATTAGAGAAAATAACCCTAGAGTCATCTAATATTTGGAAACCGCTGGTTTAAACTGCTTCTGGTAACATTAAACCAATAAGACCCACAACTTCTTACCTCATGTGTTTGCAGGCTCTTGCATCATTAACACAAACACATGATTTGTTATTATCTTTTTCTGTCTTATTACATCATAATCTTGGTTTGTCTCAACGTCCAACATATTCTTTTATAGCATGCATTTGGTCATTGGCTTATTTGTGACGACTAACTCGTCCTCATCACTTTTGAATCTGCTCTTCAGTAAGTAAGCAAACATCTTGTGATCCTACAAAATGCTCACTCTGCTCCACAGCTACATACCTCAGTTACATTTCAGTGAAATCCCAGGTGTGAGTCATATTTCCCTGCTTTCATGCTCCGTGATTAAGCTTTGTTTATCTCAGATTTGGGTAGAAGCTGATCGTATTCCAAATTACTGGTCTTTACCGACAATAAAAAGAACAATACACTGACTCATCCTTTTATCAATTAAACTTAAATCAAAGCTGCATTTGTGTTTAATCACAGATTTGCAATAAGCACTCCTGCTGCGAGAAGTTCGGTCAGTCAGACGAGTCACTTCACTGAAAATTGAGTAAACCTGGTGCTGAATCATTTGTAGGTGGTCTAATCATCTCGGCTTCTTACCCGTACTCATCCTCACTGGCATTTTTTTCCCCGTGGTGACTTCACTTGAGCCAGGAAGACAAAATCAGAAAAGCCTTGGGGCTCGGCCCGCCCGACCAAAGAGATGAGGTCATCCGACAGAACCTCATTTTCCCTCAAATTGCACCTCTGATCAGCGCGGTGTTTCCTGCAACAATTACACTGACCCCAAGTCCTCATTAGCAAATAGTGTAGAGGAAAATAAAAGGACAAAGACCACTTGGTCTGTGAAAAGCAGGAAGTTTAGTTCAGAGAGGGTTGCACTTTCGTCTTTATCTTGCATCATGTCTTAAGGCTTCTTCTCGACATCGCTCTCTGATTAGTGGGTCTTCGGTTCTGCATTTTATGCTGGAAGTCGGACGATGAGAGCGTTTACAGTAATGTGGGGGTCGTGCCACACAAGAAGCCAATTTGATTTTACTAATGGACAGGCATTTTTAAAAAACAGCAACCATTAGGAACTGATTTGCAGACATTAAAGCAAAACTTTTTAAAGAAGTGCAGGTGGAGTTTTTTTGTAGCTGTTTGACCTTTTACTTAATAAAGTTGAATCACCTAAACCACATTTCTCTTTTAGTTTCTTTCCTTCAAACATTTGGATTTGTAGAGGTGTTAACTCATGTTGCAATGACGCTACAACTCTGACATGCTAAAATATTTCTTACATTTGATTAGGAGGTTTATTTTTGCACACGTAGACGCACTTTCACACACAAACACAAAGCATGCAGACAAATTTAAATGTGGTTTAATGCTAACACAGTTTCTTTTTACTGTTGCTCAACTTTACAACATTAATACATGAAAAAGCTACATTAGCTGCACAACATGTCAATGCAAAGTTCAACAGGTAAACCTACAAAATAAACAGTAAGACAACATGAAACATGGTGAAATTTGGAGCTTTTAAGTTTGCAGTCGAGTCACTGACATCCTGTATCAATCCATTACTGAACTTAAGGGTCAACTAGCTTTTTATAAATGCTTAGTTCTCTACATGAAAGAATAAGATTAAGTTTATATAAAAATAGAAAGAATGAATCCAAATAAATGCCCAAGTTCACTGAGAAAGGCATCTTAGTTATAAAACCACTTGCTTCATTATGACCCAGCTCTCACAGACGGTGAGTAGATACAACAAAACAAGCAAAGGAGGCTTCTGAAAGAATCCCTTGTCCAGTTATTTCACATGGAACAGCGTGCTTTAGTTCTCCTTTAATCATATCATATCTTTGATCCACCCACCTATCAGAAAATTAAAGGCTCTCACTCACAAATTCTCCATTAGCTGGGAAATGTGTGCACTGTCCTTGCCAAACCTCCACCGTTACCAGCTGTGGCCAAGCCTAACAACGGAGGAGGAGGAACACGACCAGACAATAGGTACACTCACCGTGACTCCACGTCGGGGTCTGGGTCTGGGTCCAGATCTGGCATCTTTTTGATCTTTGTATCTTTGTGTGGCGAACATGGTTTTATATCAAATAAAGAAAAGGGTTTGTTTGATCATTTAAAGAGACACAGACGACATGCAACGATGATCAGAAGCCAAAACTGAACACGTGCAGGATGTTGTTATTACAAAGGGATGATTGAGAAGGTCGTGGCCTAAGGTAGAAGGAGATGAGTTTTACAACTCTCATCTGCATGCACGTGAGGTTTAACTCTTTGTATGACTTGTAACAACTTCAAAGGTTAATGTCTTTTGTGGTTTTTCTGTTTCAGGTAGATCATGTATGTGGTTGAATGTTGGCAGACAATAAAAGCATCAAAAGTGTTGCTCTTATTGTCTTCAAAGCTCAGTAGATTTCCTAAGAACTGAACTAACTGTCCCTCATCTTGAGAGAAAACTCACATATGTGAAAATGAATGAACATGCAGTGCATTTCGGGGTCTCTGCTTGGAGGTTTCGAAAATACAGTCACCCCAAGTTCAGGTTAACTCTGATCCCCTACCTCAGTGAAATTTATTGCAATGTTGCATCGCTTTCTTTTCTCTCTTTTCTCCTAAAAAACAAAATGCTTTGTCATATAAATGTGAATATATGTCATAATTCTGATGGTGTCATTACTCATGGAGACAGAGAATTTGGGTATTTTATGTAACCAAAACTAGAGAGCAAAAAAAAAGGAGAAAGCAGAGATTATCTGACTAAATCTGAACATTTCAACGCACTGTGAAAAAATAACTGTTCAGATTTGTATTTTGATACTAACATTCCTTTTCATTTCATTCCCTTTTCATGCGATCTGCACCAACGGAAACCGTGCAGTCAGTCGCGCAGCCACTTTAACCAGTTGATAGACAGGAACATGTCAGTTTCCACGTCTCAACACTGAACAAACATACAAAACCTGAGAGCCGCCAAAACTCTATCCCCTTAATCTCTCAGCCTACATCACAGACCAGGAAGCAGCCAGACAACCCCCCAACCCAAAGCCAAGGGCAAGCAAGAGAGCACACCTTCGACTGCGGAGAGCAAACAGGGGAGAGGGGAGATCTATATTTCACAAAGCGAGCTCCGGCACTCAGGGCTTGGCAAAAGTAAACAAGAGCACTAGCAGGACCATAATTGATGGCACCGGTCCTTTTTATACAGTAAATAGATGTCAAACAGTGGTGGAACGCAGCGACCAGATTACAAAAGATTTGCAACACCCCAGGATTACAGAAGAATGCCCTCCTTTGATCTTACACCACTTAGTCTTTGATTCCCTGTAATTACTCGAAGCCGCTGCTTTCTTAGGCAGGGCCCAAAAAAAACATGATGGATGGCTTCTAACAATTTCTTAATTTTATAGAGAATTAGTGACCCGGGCTCTGGTTTGTGCAAATAATGGTGGTCAAAAATTAAAGTGACATTTCGTGTGAAAGACGGGATTAATTGGTTAAGAAATGTTAAAAAATAACATTTAAAACCATTCCATGTTAAAAAATTAAAATATATCTTTAATGTTGTATTCATTACATTGCCTTTTTTGAAAAAGCTTCAACAAAACTCCGATTGAAATATCTCAAAAACTTTCTAAAGGATTTCTATGGAATTTTGTTTGTACATTTGTTTTCCCTAAAGGATGAATCCAAACTTTTGTGATCTCTTTTTTGGATTTTTGGGAAATATCTCAACATCTACTTGACAGATTTCTATGAAACTTCTATGAAAATATCCGTGGTATCCAGAGAATAGATCCATATTACTTTGATGGTTGTCTGACCTTTCCTGTAGCGCCACCAACAGGTGGAGTTTTCTCATTCATCTCATTCATTTAAGAGATCAAGATTTACTGGCACCACATTGTAGACGAGCATAATTCCCAGATAATGTATCCGCATGCATGTTACAAAAAATGCTGTATAAACACAACACTCATCATCTCCCATCCCGTGTGTGTCAGTGAGAGTGAGTGCTGAGTACAATCAAGAGGACGTTTGCAGATAACATTGCTTCCTCCGAGAGGTGGCGGCGCGGGGTTGGCGATCTCAGCAGTTGCATGCTACGGAAGAAGATAGCAAAGATAGATGAAAGACTGCCTGCATGTGAGGCTGGAAGAGAAGAAGATGAGACGTGGGTAAAGTCTCCAAAACAATTCCACTATTGACACAGTAAGTGCATGCAATAAGGGTCTTCTCTTCTGGGCTCTCATCAAAGTTCTTTACAGGAGGCAGAAGGGAAATAATGCGGCAGAAAGCTTGAACCAAATCGCCCCCGGGCATCAAAGGATTGCCATTATCTCACACAAATACACACACACACACTTAAGCTCACGGCATTCTCAGAGGCAGCTCGCAGCACCGTAATGCTTTGATGTGCATTTATCTGCATGTTGCAAGCTGGTGTTACTGGGCCACCGTACCTGAGGCAGTCGACCGAGTTACGGTCGGTTAAAGGCCGATACCGACGTTTGTGTAAATGGCGTTAAAGGGACAACCTTGTGCATGGCATGTTAACAGAAATGTGTTCCTAATGGCTTCAGAAACCAGATGTCAGAGTATGTAAATGCAGATCTAGGAAAAACAACCATTTAAAGGAATTTACCCCATTTCCGAGCCTGTGGTTGTAGCTATATGACACTGTTTTATCATGTCAGTATTTTTGTGTAAAAGCTCCTGATTGGGAGACGTTCTGGACGAAATGATGAAGCTGCAACATCTCTAGTTTGAGTCCAGCCGCGGCTTGTACTCATGTCATCTCACATTTCTCTCCCCCAATCACCTCTTGACTCTCCCCTGTCTCTTGTCTAATAAAGGTGAAAACACCAGATAAAATATTCTTACATTTGGAACAGGTTGGTGTTTTTATCACTTGACCCACTTTTATACCCAAATACTACTCTGTGTTTGACGGAGAATATAATTCATCTCAGGAGATACAAGTTTGTAGAAATTTAGACTATTTCAAGATGCGTAATCCCTCTACTGATTGAACTGGAGTGAGAATATATAAGTTTAGGTTTCCATCTCTTCTGTTAAAGGCGACCTGGGGGATTTTTTTGTAAAAAAAACTCCTTGTTTACGAATTATTTCCAAAGGTGATTTCTTAAATTATTTCAAACCTGCATTTCTTAAAACTATAGTGTCCTGTTTCTCTGCCTGTTGCTGGTGCATGGCTTCGCTCCCACCACCACCAGTGAGTGGAATAATGTGAAACCATTGGCAGGAATGTGTATCTTGTCACCTGCCTGCACATGCATGTACATGGGCACCATCTTGTTTGTGCTAGTAAAGCATGCAATACAAACAAAGCATCAGCCCCTGATAAAAAATATTGCTCCACAGCATCTATGGTGGTCAAGAAAGCAACAGGGTGTCTACAGGTGATTTAGGAGACTGTGGCCTTCATAGAAAGGATTAATTTTCAAAATAAAACGTGAAATTCTCTGATAATAAAGTCTAGTAGCACGATTCAAATTTTTACAGATGTCAAGAGCCTTGTTGAGAAGCTGTGGCCAAAATGAAATATTCATCTCACGTAAAAACTGGCAAATACTGACATTTTTATTTAAAGTCCAATACTGTCGAACTCCAACATATCGGTCTAACCTGCATGTAGGCGGCCTGCAAAGGCGGCACTCACCTAGCCTGCATCCTTCTCGGGGATTTAGGCTAGGCTTCCTCTCGGCTGAGTTTGTTATCCATTCACCCTTATTCTCTTAAATGCCCATGAAGATAAGATGGCTGCGTGATAAGCGAGCGTGCACCTCCCTGCACACAGCAGATACAGCGGAAGACAAGAGGAGCAAGTGTGTCTTTTCTCCTCGTGGGTCTTAAATTTCAAAGAGAGATCAGTGTGGGCAGGATGAGCTGGGAATCTGGCATGAATGGACTCCGAAAACCCCGTGACTCTTCAGCGACGTTACGAGGGATTGAAACAATCAGTGAAATCAAAGTGGAAGGAACTTTTAAATTTACATCCTCACAAAAGCTCCTGAAACCTTCTGTTCGCAATATACCCTGATCCATATATAACATGATTTGCTTCTTGTTATGAAAGGTGCGGATTATGAGTACATGCAACAAATCACCTTATCTTAGCATGACTGTGTGTGTTTGCGTATGTATGTGTGTGTGTGTGTGTGTGAGAAATAGTCTACTACCACCAGATTTTAGGGAGGTTGAGAGAATTACTCAACTCAGGGATGTAAAACTGAAACAGTTCAGGGGTTTTTTTGCTTCATCAAGGACACCTGAGCGTCCACAGCGGCTCTTAAAAACAGAGAGTGTGTTTCTTATTTGTTTTATCACTAAATTTGTCTCCGGCTAATTGACGCGGACCATCATCCTAAAATGTTTGTCTTTTATTTTTACAATCCGAAGGTTCGTGTTTCGTGCCCCTCGTGGAGAAAAGTCAAAGTCCTGAGATAATCCTGAGATAACCGCGACGCTTGAAAGTTATCACGGATCACTGCATTTAGTGTGTGCATTTGTGTGCGCTTCACACACACACACGCCTCCCAGGCCCTGAGCACACAGATACACTCCTCACAAAGCTGCACACACACGTGAGTAATGAAAATTCAGTCGATGACAGACAAAGCTCTATTGTGCCACATTAATAAGATTTAATACGGAGCTTTCTTTTCTCTCCGACACTGGCAGGCCAACTTGTTCTTGTTGGCAAACTCGTCTTATCTCAGCGTCTTCCAACCGTGTCATTCATTATTTGGCCTCTAGCTTATCTAAACTGAGGACTGCACTTTTCAAGGCATCTTGACTCCCAGAGGCAGTGAAAATGTGAATTTTACAGTTTAATTTTAAGAGAATAATGAAATGATTCGGTTTACAACAACGCAAAATGGAGCAAAGTCAAAACAAATGCCAGATCTCTGTGTGCATGAGCTGCTTCCATTATTTGCATGTTTACTTCAGTGGAAAAGAGGCATGCAACAACTCCCGATGTCCTGATAATGATCAAATGTATCTCTAAAGTTTCATGGAGTCTAACAAGCAGCTAGATATGAAACACACACACACACACACACACACACACACACACACACACAGGTACAAACTGTAAAAATGCCTCCTCGAACTGACTTACTGTTGTACAAAGACCGACAGAACGCAGCAGGCCTCATTGAAGGAAGGACATTTTTGTACTGATGATGGGGGATGTGAGCGTGTTTTGTGCTGCTGTGGCACAACATGCGGGATGTTGCCGGACAGATGTCGATAAACTCCGGAATCTCAGCCGCAGCTCGTGTGTGCTGGCACTACGTAACTGGATATCGGATTTTTTTTTTAGCCCATTTCAGATACTTTAACATTCTGTCGTCTGTCTCAGCTGATAATTTGAAAGTTGTTATGTCTTTAATTTTTCTTTGCTTATTTCCCTTCATGACTCTTCGGTGCTTCTTGTTGTAGATTCTTATTGTTTCATGATATTTCATATGTACTCTGTGTTACTGGTGTGTGTTTTAAGTCTTTCTAATTTTTTCATTCAAACACACTCAAACTGTAATTTCTGCCACTAGGGGTCTCTTAATCAACACAATGAAAACAAAAGACAAAGATTGATAACAAAGAAGGTAATGAATAAAAGTTAAATCCCGTTATTTTCAGTCACCTTTGTCGACTTCCTTCCTCACTTTCTGACTGACGTTCAAATTCAGAACTTGTCAGAGTTTGAATGTTGATGGAAACATTTGAGACGATGTAATTTGACTACTTCAAAACAAAACAAAACAAACAAAGATATAGATTATGAACGGTTTGTTTATGTTAAGTTTAAGCTCCTTTAAAGGATAAGATCCCAGTATTGACAATTTCTGGAAACAAAGTATGATCAATTTTATTGTGTCGCCCTTTTTTTTTATCTTCTCCTTTCCATTTTTTCTGTTTGTGTGTATGAACCTTTATTCTGCTGTTGGTACTTTTTTTTTTAACTTATCCATACATGTTAGGTTTGAGCAACAAATATTCCTCTTTATAATCGCTCAGTGTTGTACATATCTTCTTAACATGGAGACCTGGACAACAGATGGCAGTGGGCCTCATGGGCACGTTCTGTCTCATGTTGATTTGAAGACTTTATCTCCTTCAAATAAACTGATACATGAAAGAAAAAGAAAGAAACGGATCCAGTTCGCTCTCTGCTTTGATCTGATGTAATGACCAAATGCATAAACTCCCTGCACAGTTATGATGCCTCGCAGCACAAACACACACTTACACAGCAGTTTATACCAAATTTACATTCACTCTGACTGCCGTGTGTGTATTTTGCTCCTCTGTGTTAATCCCCTGTAGTGTGTATATCATTGCACATGCAGTCCTCTCATTATTTTCTCACTGAGACAAAATTCCTACGCATGTGTTTTATCCAGCATTTGATGTGATTCAGATTGTGATATTGGGAGTTTGGGTTTTGTGCCAGGGGGAGGCCTAAGGGCTTGCCCTACATCATTCATTATGCCCTTGCCCACCAAGCAGTGCAAGCTGTACTGCTCTGGAGTCAGTCCAAGAGGGCTCTCGTCATTAGCTTGCCACTTGGCGGCCAATTGCTGGAGCAAAAGAGACAAAAGCTGCAGTCCACCCCTGCATGCTCTGATTGCTCCGAGAGAGAGAGAGAGAGAGAGAGAGAGAGAGAGAGATAGGAGGGATGGGGGCCTCCTTTTTGGCATGGCGGAACGTAGATTCTAGTAGCAGGGTGGTTGTGCGGTTGGTTTTGGCACAGGATGTCCCGGACAGAGGTAAATGGGGTCTCTATCAGCTCAGTGAGCTTTCAGTTGATTTAAATTGTTGTTGTTTAAAGGAGTTTCCTCATGCATGATTTGATTATGTGGAGTGATATTTAACATCCAAACTAAGAGGAGAAGTTCGGAATCCGTTCTCACTCTTTTATATATCCGTCATTGAAAAATTATTTTAAATATTCTTCCATGATAGCGCCAGTCTCTGCAGTCCTGGCAGGTGTTTGATCCGTCAGATAAACAAATCGTTTTCAATAAAAGTGAAGGACGGGAGGAATAACTGGCAGATTTGCAGACGAGAAAATAGGGGTTCTATTGTCTAAGATTTTGACATGAAGAAAAGACAACAAATGAAAGGCTTGGATTCGTCTTGATCCTCTCCCTTTCTCGTCGGCTCTTTTGCCTCTTCACTCACTCTCTCTCTCGCTGTCCCGACCGGTGGATTTTGCCATGCTGTGATCCTCCTGCGCCTCTAGGCCCTCAGGTTATTTGGATATTGCATGGAGTCAAAGCCCTGTCAATCAGATAAGCAGTGACCTCGTAGGCCCAGCAGATAAGACGTTACATGGCAAGAGGAAATGGCAGACAGCGGGGGACACAACGCCTGACTATGAAGGCTCGGTGAAGCGAGACTGATCACAGCGGCTCTTCAAACTAAAAAAAGGCTGCCAATAATTAAAATTTTTTGCTTTTTTGCCTTTTCTCTTTTCTTTTTTTTTTTTTTTTTTTTTTTCAAATTTACATTAAATCTGATTTGAACCTCATTGGCAAGCGCTTGTCTTTTCATCTGAAGAAAAAACAACCAACAAGGTGTAACAAGTTATCTCTCAAAAGGATGAATGGTAAAATGGAACATTTTCAAGAATGAATTATGCTTTGTTTGTCTGTGCTGAACCCGCACACGTACAGCAAAGGTTATCAGGCCCAACGAGTCTAGAAATATCACAGAAAATGTAAAAGAAAAAGGGCTTCAGTTATGAGTCTTACTTATCACCCGCAGACACGTATAAACAAAGCACTCATGCCAGATTTTACAGTCTCAATAAATGTCTCGCTCGTAGCCATTTCAGCTGCTACGGACTCACTGAGGTGGTGGGAATAAGACAAACTTGCCAGTCATTCCGTTACACTGGGAAATTACAAAAGGATGAATGAGGGGCGAGTCTTTGCAGCTTTTGGGTGGTCCACAGGTTGGAAGCCCTCTGGGAGGGATCAGGGAGACCTCCACATGTAAAACCAATATGACGACCTGTTGAAACAGGGTAGACGACGCTAATTTAGATGCAACTCAGCCACAACCAAGAACACATCTTCTTTCACGTTCGAAAATGAATTTTTCCACAGGGCTATTACTTTTCATTCTTCCCATAATTAAATAATTATAAGTAATTTTTGGGAAAAATAAACTGTTTTTTACCCACGTCTGAGTGAAAACCTCAGATATATGACATATTTAATGGCATAAGACATCTCATTACTGTGAAAGCCTGAAGAAACACCAAAAATAGAGCACATGACAATGCAAGCTGTTGATTTAAATAATATTGCCCCAAAAACATGAGCCACATGATTATCTAGGGAAATCTTTGCTGAGCCCACACACCCGTTCTTTCATTTCAACACCCTACTTCATATTCTCACATATTTAAACATCGGTCTGGGAGCTGCCCAGGACGACCACAGTCCTCCACTGCTGCCACGGAGCCAATGATTCAGTTCTTTTCTCAAGAGCCCCTTCATGTTGTTGTTCAGGATACTCATTCAACCTCCAAACTGTCTAGAGGGGTTCAAGCACTTCAGTCATGAGTGCTTCTGTAAGTGAAAGGATTACTGCTGCAAAGATTAGCTGTGTGATGCCAATTAAAGTTACTTTAGTTGTTTTGTTTTGCTAATGAAACAAATGCATTTTCGACCTAATTTATTTTGTACAAGTCCTAAAAGTGCATTGTGTTAAACATGAACTTGTGAGTTGCAGCCTTTTTTAGAGAGTATATACATGTGTGCATTTGCTTTTTTGTAAATTCAGAACATTAGCTGTCTTATTGTTTGGTTTTATGGCGATTTTGATTGAGATTATTGTTTTATCATCTTTTGATCTCTCTTTTGGTAGGTTTCTACATTGTTAAATACATAATAATAGGATTTTCATCAAGGTATCTGACATAAATTACCAGAGCTAATGGGTGCATGCGGTGGTGAGAGCAGCCCACCCTCCATGATGTCTGAGTATGGCAGGTCTTAAGATGTCAAAGGTTTCAGGTTACAGGACCCACCATGTTCTCTGTGTTGCAGATTGTTACTAAAAAGTGTTTTTTCTCACACTTCACATCAAATCCCAGAAAAAATTTAGGTCTGGTACTATCTTAGCACTCTTCCAAATATTATGCACATGATTTGAATACCAGCAGCAGTACAACATCATTTTCAACATGATTTAAACCAGTTCCAAATACAACATTTGTGCATCAGCAGGCTTCCAACATGCCAGAAGTACTGCATACTTGCACAGTTTACATAATCCTATTAGAAGTGGGAAAAATATACATGAAAATGAATTAGACAATAAACATGGGATTGCAATGACAAACTGCAAACTGGTGTAAAAAGTGTGTGCATACTCTGCGGAGAGACAGCTCAAATGCCAGGCCCACTGAGCACAGTGAATTCATAAATCTTGATGGGATTTTCTTTTCAACAGCTATATTAGACTGCTGAGTGCATGAATGACTGTATGATATTGCTTTACATGAAGCTACATAAATATCAGCAGATGCCATAGCCTGCAAACAGTCACTTAAAGTGTGTGCCTGCAGTGCCCTCTACTGCCAAAAGAAGGAACTCACTTATGGGTGCAAACAGACCTGATCCTAAGGCTGCTCTGTTTCTCTGGCAGAATGGATTAAATAAATCATAATTGAGTAATTAACTAAAAGACTAAGTTCATTTGTTTATCTGTTTATAGATTTACATTATTTAAAAAGCAAGCAGATGTTACCTTCAGAGGTTATCTTTATTTTTTTTTTTGTTATCCTATTAAAACTCTGAAGGGCCTGTCTTGTTGATAAATATGCAATATGCTCTCAAACCCACTCGACCTTTCAGGTCACATTAGGTTTATTTAAAATAATATTCAAGATTATCTGAATCCACGTTGAAACTATGACAAAGTGCCATGAAAAAACAAACAAACAAAAACAAAGCCTTGAACTTTTATGAGACAAATCAATAATTCATTTTAAAAATGGAAAGAGAAAACAAGTGGTGACTCTGTGATGAACACTTTCATGTATTTAATGCCAGCAATAAAAAAAACAATTAGTTTTCAAGTGAACCTTTTAAAGATGTGTGTTTAAGTTTGTAGAGTGCCTGACCAAAGTGAGTTTGACTTTTTAAAATTAACTTTTTTTTCGAAAAATAAAGTTAAGGAAAATTGTAAGCCTCCCTGTTGTGAGCGCGAAAATAAATATGTTATATGTTTTTTTCGTTGGTACAAGGATTTTTCATTTGTCTTTGTTTTTTTATTATTTATTAATTTTTTTTCGCTTTTTCGCAGTTACCCGCCTCCTTCAGCATGCAGAAAATGCCACTTCCGGTTTACCCGGAAGTAAGCATAATTCCCAAAGATGGCGGAGCAAGGTCCGATGGCCATAGCGATGCGGCTACGAAATCAGCTACAGTCCGTCTATAAACTGGACCCGCTGAGGAACGAGGTGAGTGGACATGTTATCCAAACTCGCTTGTTCTGGGGTTGAAACGCGGGATGAGTCAAACTCCCGTAGAGACGCGTTAAACACGCGCAGTTGCGGGAGATCGTTGTCGTCTCCGCGGCGCTGATGGAGAGGAGAGAGAGAGCAGCACTGGAGCGCTTTGAAGGGAGCCGCGTTTGGGCATGCGTGGACGGCATGAGTCCACCCGTGTTGTTCTGCCTCAACAGTGGAAGCGGCGTGCGCAAATCTTATTAACTTACTGTTAATTCGCTCGATTTAGGTCACATATTTACCTGCATTTGTTAGCGGCACCGGAAGTTTAGTTGTAGTTTCAAAGTGATGTGTGATGGGACGGTAACGGCCGCCACACGAACACGGCTTCTCTCGCGGCTCGCGGATAATGAAGTAACGGCTGTCTGTTAGTAACTACCGTTGGTTTGTGTTTGAATGGAGGAAACCTCGTTACCTGAGTTACACCTGTTTGTTTTTAGCGTTTAATTTGCTGTTAGAGTGTGAGGTTGATCACAACTGGTCTCATCAGTCCGGAAAAAAAAAACAAAAACAAGTTTGAACCCTTGATGCACTTTTTTTCGTCAAAACGGACAGGAAGTCGTAAAATTGTTAGCTTTAAGTATGACAGTTAGCTAAAACCTCAAAGAAATTTTAATTTTTAAAGTGTTTTTTCTCTCTTTGGTAAACACAGAGGTCAAAGGTCAGGGTCAGCCGTCTTGTACAAAAGGCATGAGGGTTGGAGAAAAGAGAGGCAGATGCAGAACTGCAACTGAAGCCATTTCTCACAGAAACAAGCAGATTATTAAAGCAACCAGTCCTGTTGTGAGTTGAACTTGGTGGAGTTTGCACTTTAAGTCCTGTTTAATCCTTGTTGCAGTTTGATCCTCATTATCTCAGCATCAAAATCTCAAGATACTCTCAGTACACAATGCGATGTCGCTCATCCAGTCAAACTCAAAAGTAGCCAAAGTTTTAACAGGATTCAGATATCAGTTGTGTCACTGTATGTTGTTCATTTGCTCATTTATGCAGCAAAAACTTAAGATATGTGTTTTTGGTCTTAGGTGATATTTTTTTGTGCAGAGTTCAAAGCTCAACAGTGTTTGGGAATTGTGCACTTTACACTTTATGATGACATTTTCAATCTTTTTAAAAGTTTATTTTGTTTGTTTGCACAGGAGGAGGTCAAGTTGAAGATCAAGGACCTGAACGAACACATCGTCTGCTATCTTTGTGCGGGTTACTTCATAGATGCCACAACAATTACAGAGTGTTTGCACACCTGTGAGTTAAAATCTGATCATCTGTTCTCTTGTTATTCACTCGTGTCAGTCTATGTGCCATTTCAAAAGAAAATTAATGTTTAGCTAATAAGGAGTCATTAGAATAAGAATGAACTGACTTTCTGTCTTTCTGTCTTTGCAGTCTGCAAAAGTTGTATTGTGAAATATCTACAAACAAGCAAGTATTGTCCAATGTGCAACATCAAAATCCACGAAACGCAGCCTTTACTCAACCTCAAACTGGATCGAGTGATGCAGGACATCGTCTACAAATTGGTGCCTGGACTACAAGAAAGTATGTTAAAAAAAACACATTATTGTATACTTTCTCTTTCTGTGTTCTGGATATTTCTGGACTAAAATCATCTAATGGACAGAATTGCATCTCCTGCCTTTAGCAAAACCAGATCGTTATTGTCACATCTGTCATGTTAATGTAATATCCTTGTTTATGTTTGAACAGGTGAAGACAAAAGAATAAAGGAATTTTATCAGTCACGGGGGTTAGAGAGGGTCATCCAGCCTGCAGGAGACGGTAAGTCGTCACTTTAATAACACCTCAGTCATTGATTAAGCTTGTTTGTGATTAGATCAAAACCACCTCAGGCTCAGTCTCTAGTTGTGTCTGTGTCGTTCTTGCGGTTCATTTGTGAAACAAACAGCCTGCTCAAGTGTTGATGCAGCTGATTGTGAACTGTGGTGTCCATGATAAATTCAAATGAACCTCTCTGACTGTAGCTGCTGTGTGTCTTTGCCAGGTAGAGCGTACACACAATTTAAAAAACATGCACGGTCGAACACATTGCACATCATATTCATACATCTTTCACACAACAGGGGCAGGTAATATAAGTGCAAGCAGGGCTGCACGATATGGCCTAAAACCAATATCTCGATATTTTTAGGCTATATCACGATACATGATTTTTTGGTTTCTCCTGTAAATCACTATATAAATGTTAAATTCAATCCTTTGATGCATAAAATGATATCAGTATGATGATTAAAGTTGACCTTTCTATTGGAGTTTTTTAAATTTGCATGCAAAAAGAGGAAAATCACAATCAAATTAACTTTAGCAAACCGTCTCCATCTTCAATTAATGTCCCTTACTCATAACTCGCTGAGGC
>JAQMCX010000058.1:22389761-22401695 GCA_029814765.1 Acanthurus leucopareius | reverse complement strand
GAGTTTCATAGGAACTTGTGAGGGAACCATAATTTTAAAGTCCTGCCACAGATTCTGGACTCTGTCTTTGCCAGCCATTGTTATTTTAAAAGCCACTTCTGTGCAGCTTCGACTTCATGTTCGGAGTTATTGTCCCGCTGAAAAATAAATCACTTCCCATGTTGCATCTCTTCTGCAGACTGCAGCAGTTTTCTTGTAGGGTTTTTCTGTTTTTCTGCTCAGATTTTGGGTTTGTACATTCTCCAGCCCCCTGGGGTCTGCAGCAGATAAATATCTCTGCAGAAAGATGCTGCCGCTGCTGCTGACGGACTCAGACTCGCTCTGTTGTTGCTGGTGATGGTGCATTATTCTGATTATACCAAACATGGTGAGAAGCACGTTTAAAAAAGTTACTTCTCAGAATCATCTTCCACTGTTTCAGCCTCCTGCAACATTTGCTTCAGATAGGGATTTTTAAAAATCATCCATAAAGCCATGACGGATGAATCGAAGCAGCAGTAGTTTTATGAGCTTCTTATCTCGACCGTGTAACTCTGAGCTCCATCAGTGTCCATACGGATCTCCTGGTGGCCTCTCTCACTTATTCCTTACACTCACTCACCCCTCTGGAGGCAGATTTACAGCTGTGCCATGACTGTTTTTTCATTTTTTATAATTGACTGTAATCTGAGAGAAATTCAGAACCTTGTAGAAAATCTTCTCTTCCTCCCTTGAGTGTAAGTTTTCAGTAAACATGTCAGACTTGTAGTGTTATGTTTATGTGTAATCCCTCACGCCTTGTTGAGATTACTGGTCAAACCTTGATTATACATGTAATCTTAACTGAATTTAAAGTGCAGCCTTTAAAAAAGTGATTTGAGCTGTCACCATGTGCTGGTATTGGAAATAACTGATATTTAAACTTGAAAAGACATCATGATAATTATACAAATACAATAATATGTGTAAATAAAACAGCTTTTTTAAAATCAGTTCAGCTTCTTTCTGTTCTCACTTTTGCACAGCAGGTGGCAGTGAAGGCTGATTGCCAATTACCACCTAAAAAAAGAAGAAATTTGTCAAGAGGGATTCTTATTTTTATCACATAAATAAACAAAAATCCCAAATTCCTCAGTGAGTCGTATCATAAAATGATAAAATATTTAAAGGTTAAACCTCCATGCAGGGTGAATCATTTTAATCGGTGACAAAACAGTTTTGCTGCCAATCTATCAGCAGCTGTGGGGAGTATTATGGTTTTGCTTTATGTTTTCAGGCAGCTTGGAATGACTGATGTGTTGTTGACTTAAAGGGAAGCTTCAGATATTCATCACTGCATTTCCACTGAATTCGGGGAGTCGTGTAAAACTAAAAAGACGGTTACAGATGATGCAACAGCAGCTGGTATGGACTGAGTTTAAAAAACACTGGAACGTGCATTTCCAATAATACAACTCAAGCATTTTCCTTCAGGCCCTGCAAGCTCAAAAACATTCAAACTCAACACCTCCAGTTTAAAAAAATTGATTTTTTTGTCAAATATTTTTGGTATGCGAACCCTATTAGACTCATGCAGAGTGAAGTCGGCTTTATGTGTAAAATCAGCAGAGTGAGTGCTCCTGCAGCAGCATATCTGCCATCACAAAATGTAAAAGCATCGTCTCTGAATGTTTATGTGACACACTAAGTGGAGATATTTTTTTTATTGCACATTTTAGAGGCTTGCAGAGGAAAACTGCATGAGAAGATCCACTGCAGTCTGCACTGTGAAGGCTGAAAGAAGCTGCTTCTTCTGACCCTTTCTGAGATATCAGTCCATCCTGACCCTCTTTTATCTTTGCAGAATCTTACTGACACTAATCACCGACTAACCGACCCTCTTTAACACCGGAGACAATCCTCCCAGATCGGCACTAGGTGGCACACTTGGTGCTTTTCAGACGTCAGGGAGCAGGAGGCGTTTGATGTGTGTGATCTTGTCCAGAGTGAAAGGAAAGACTGATAACCCGACACGGACTGATAATATGACTCGTATCGTGTTCTGTCTCTAGTAGACTGCAGCAGCCACAACATTTCAGCGCCACTTTACTGAGTTGCACTGGAAGCATCTCTGATATGTTATTGAGAAATCAGCCTTCGACCACAAAATAACACAGTAAAAGTGCGTAATGAGTTCTTTAACACTGGGATTACGACGTGAGGCAACAGGAGAG
The DNA here is from genome assembly GCA_029814765.1 of Acanthurus leucopareius. NCBI lineage: Eukaryota > Metazoa > Chordata > Actinopteri > Acanthuriformes > Acanthuridae > Acanthurus > Acanthurus leucopareius. The sequence goes on along the minus strand of JAQMCX010000058.1, from coordinate 22,399,503 downwards.
AGAGTGGGTGTTTTTTTTTATTTCGCTGCTTTGCAAAGACAAACATCCCTGTTTGGTGTTTATGTGCCTTAAAGGTCAAATGGTAGAAGTGGAGTTTAGATTTCATATGAAAGAAGATCACGTGTTCATCAAGGGCAGAGCAGTTTTCCATTTTACTGCAGAGGTCAACAACCTGGAATAAGGCAGCTGTGGAGTAACGACTGTCCAGATCTTATTATAACCGAAGGAGAGAGAGAAAAGGTTTAAAGGACACTTTAGGCCTGAAATTTTTTAAGTCTCAAATTTCAAGAAAACTATTTTCTTCTTTCTTCGGATATAAGATATTTTCACATTCCTCCAAAACTGTTAATCTGAACCTTTTTCTGATCCAAATCAGACCCCTGTGGCCTTGTTTTTAGATGAATAATATTAACTCACTGCAAAGCTGCACACCAGTCAGAAGCATAACACACACACAGACACACACATATGCATATTACTCCCCTGGCCGCCCTGACAGAGCCTCAGCAAGTCCCTTCAGGGAACTCATGTGCTGAGAAAAATAAAACAATAATCCCTTCAAGCTGCAACCTTTAAGGCCAAAATAGAGGTTTTTAGATTCCTGTCCATCAGTTTGGTGAGATGCGACTCTGGGCTTTAATTTTTCTTATTATAACACACTACAAAAAACATGCAACACAAGGTTGAGCCACTGACTGCTTCTGTGTATTATCCCATTATCATTGAAAGCACCATTTTAGTTTATTTAATCCCAATAAAAGGAAAACAGTCAAACCAGATCAGGACTGAAGCTGTGAAGGTAAAATCTGATTAATCTTTTAAGTGGAAAATGAAAACGATAATCACTGAGTTTTTAATAGTAAAATTTGTAAGTTTTTATATTTGCTTCTGTTTTAAATATCAAAATAACAGATTAGTGCCTTGAGGAAATGACAGAAATTAAAATAAATGAATAAGCGAAGATTTAAAATTTACAATTTTCATAAAGTCTGTTGGACCTGAACTGTCTTTCTTTTCTTAGTTTCAAAAATAAAACGTTTCAGTTGCTGCATTTTAGGACATTTAGAGTAAAGTTTGTCACCGACTTTTTATTGAAAGCTTCTTCCTGTGTGTCAGTTCCTGCTGCCAGTCCGCAGTGGCTCCAGAATAAAAGGCCTACTTGACTTTTCAACCTCAGCGATTCCAGCCGATTACTTCTTTTGTGAGCGCGAGCCTGTTCAGCTTCTCTGCCCACCCAGGAAACAAGAAAAACGTCGTAACGAGCCTTTTCGTTTCCTTTGAGTCTCATGTTCTCATTCTGTCGTTTTATTTTTATTCTTATTTTTAAGCGGAAGTGTCAAGAAAATGTCTTGATTTCATTTGTTTCCACTGCGTTTTGTTAAAAAAAAAATCACGCAAAGAAACTTTTGTCTAATAATATTTTTTTTAGTGCATCATTTTTGATCTGCCTTCAAAAGAGGTTAAAGGATTGATCTATAATTATTATAATTAAACTGAGATAAGATTTTAGGAATCCGCACTGTAATAAAAAAGGCTAAAATTTCTCATATAATTTTGAATTTCGCCTTTTAAAATCTACAAACTGAAAATGTGAGTTACTTATTTTTCTCGATTAGACACATGATCTTTAACGAATGTCAAACTATATCTAATTCACTGTTAATATATACTGTGTTCATGTCTCTAAATGCAAAAAATCAAATTGAATCAGTAAGTAAAGTTGCATTGACTTGATAGAGATCAATAAACTGTATGAGAACATTGTGAAACATGCAGTGTTGCGCTTTTCTAGTTGGAGAATAAATACTGTTTAACATTTAATTACTATAATTACAACAATAACACACCCCTCCCTTCTCTCTCTCTCTCTCTCTACACACACACACTTCACACACACACTTCACACACACTAACACTCCTGATCCCGTTACAAAACTGTTGCAAATGGTCATCCCGCAGCGGCAGCGGCACGTCGCGCTTCCACCGCCTCCCATTGAGGTTTATTCATTAGGATCCTCACACTAACACATTTGCTATTCATGGGAGACTTTTTCTTCTCTCTTTCTAAACAAACCCGAGTCAAGAGTGGCAGATGCGTGCCATTATTGCCCACGGCTCGCTGGAAGCTGTTTTAATGTAAAGCAAAGGCGGGTTAACCTAATCAATCATGTCGACTAGTTGTGTTAAAGACGATTCATAGAAGGAGGAAGAAAACATATGGCGCAGGGGCGGGAGCAGCTTTTCTCAGCACCGCAGCCAGACCGGGACCTTCTTGTGACAAGATGTATTCAAAGCCGAGCGAAAGAATGGGAATAAAGAAAGTGGACGGCTGCTAATTGAAGTCGTGGCACTTCAAGGCTGAAAGCAGAGGTCAATTATTCAAAAGGGCCAGTTTTGGTTTTTTTTACCAAGCAGAGCAGATTTTTTTTGGTGGTGAATATTTTATGCATTTGCTTAATCTCTCAGGAGAAATCCCTGCGTTATTATAATCCTATAAAAGCCATATAGAAAATGAGTGTGACTTCATTTTATACGGCATTCCTTAGAGATTCATGCGCCTGTGTTGGAATTTAAAAGGTCACCTTAAAGATTATAGTTAATATTCTTTTAATATTCCTTTTAAGAATTTAGTAGAACCCATCTCTTGTGGTTTTTAATTAAAATTTAGCCTGAAAACATATATTTTTAAATATAATCTTATGCACAACCACACATCCATTCTCGCCGAGAGCTTCTTGAAATATCATATAACCTTTATTTACATAGATGCTGATTAAATAGAATGTTACAATAAAATTATCGCATAGGATGTTTGATATATATACAGAACTCAGAGCGTGTAAAAGTTTGCAGTCGGTATTAATAATAGTGATGTCTCCTTTGCGTCGCGAACAGGCCTGCGTGCGTGCAGAGACACTGTTCGCTTGGAAAAAACAAAAAAATAAAATAAAATCAGGAGGGATGGACTGACACATGGAGCCCAGGCTGCGCGTGGAACAACAACAACAAAAGTGGTTAATTTAAATATTTGGCACATCCGATTCCTTAAACAGGAGAATAGCGGATAAATGAGAAATAAGAAATGAATTGCACAACGCTCCACCCCCCCCTCCCCCCTTTTTTTAAAAACGAAAGTAAAAAGAATTTAAAGTTTACACAGTTTCTCAGTCTGACTGTACCATTTACAGTTAGGTCTGTCTGAAAGGAAACCTCATATTCCTCAAACACTGTGTTGAGACTTAAAACGACAGACTTGGAAGGTTTTACAAGTCCGATTAATAAATTAAAATGGAGAAGAAGAGGAGAAAAAAGGAGGAAGAGGAGGAGGAGGAGAGAAAAAAAATTCCTGAAATGTCTTTTTGTGTGTATATTCTCCTTTTTTTGTGTCAATATCCGTGCAAAAGTTTGGGAAGAAAAAAATGCCCCCTTTTTTTAATATTCTTTTCTTCATGTTGTCGCTTTTATGAAAACCGCAGCTCCCCTGACTGTCAATCGTCCACTTCGATCTCCTCGTCGTCCTCCGAGAATTCATCTGTGGTTTGGTCTCTGGACGAGGAGGGGGACTGTGGGAAGGCCCTGTGTCCTTGGGAGGTCGGGGAGATACTTGGCGATCTGGCTCCGGAGCCCCCTCCCTGTGACTCCTCAATGTTTTCCATGCTGACCAGCTTCTGCAGGGTCTGTGGGGTGATTTTCTTTAGCGACTCCACGTCCGCTTTCATCTCCTCCAGGTCCCGCTTGAGTTTGGCCCTGCGGTTCTGAAACCAGGTGATGACCTGCGCGTTGGAGAGCCCCAGCTGCTGCGCGATCTGGTCGCGGTCGGCCGGGGAAAGGTACTTCTGGTACAGAAACCTCTTCTCCAGCTCGTAGATCTGATGGTTCGTGAAGGCCGTCCGCGACTTTCTCCTCTTTTTTGACGTCTGCCTCTGTCCGAAAGCGTTTAAATGCTCGCGACCTTGGAGGGGTGGGAGAAGAAAAAACACAGGAGAGGAATGAAACAACCGCAAGGGTCACTTTCCCCGCAAAGCCCAGCAGCAGCAGAGGGCACCGCATAGCAGGCCCGTCCTCTGCTCGCACGCTTGCTTCTGTCTTTTTTCTTGAAATATTGCAAATATTCATTTTAAAACTTCGTGAGATCAAGACCCTTCTCTGCATATCACTTAGCTGAGATTTTAAAGCGCTGTCAACACTGGCATAAAAATGCATTTGCACTCAAAATAAGTGCAATGATTCATCTCAGATAAGAATTTTCCTCCATGTTTAAGCCAAACAAGAATTTATTTAAGTATAAGAATTGTTAGAATCATTGCTTTTTGTGCATAAAGATCAAAATGCAACACATATTCACTGCATTATGTGTCATTTTTTATCCATCTGCATGAAGCAGGCCTTGATAGCTTACTGACTTTTTAACAGCATACAGTATTTAGCAATATATTAGCCAGTATAAGCAGTTTATGGATCGTATACATGCACATTCAAATGCGTAAAAGTTGCATTTTGCTCTTCCTATCTTGCATTTGACGCATTCCTGCACAGCTGTTCGGGCTCTTCCACATGTAAAGTCCAAACAAAGCGAGCTAGCATGAAACTCAGCTGTGCGCCTGCTGATCACTGCGCTCACTTTCTTTTAAACACATTTAAAGTTGTTCAATCTCTCTAAAAAAAATCAACATTTAACGCGAAATACGCAGAATCTTTACCTTCTGCTGCCTGGATCACGCTGACTTCCAGACCCTTAAACGTTTTGCTGGCCAGTTCCTCCAGCGCGCACAGCGGCGAGGAGGGAGTTGTGATCCCGTTCCTGGCCGAGTTGGAGCCCGTCACTTTCTCCAGCACTCTCGGCGGACAGATACTGGCGACCGACTTCTTTACCGACGGTTTGTTAAGGATATCCTCAATGCTGAACGGCGTTAAAGGTTTGTTGGAGTTGGCCGGCGGCGGCAGCTGATCCAAGGGAGCCCGCCTCCTCTCGTCGCCGCTGGACTGCAACACAGAACCTGCCTTCATGTCTTTACTGGAGGTCATCGCAGTCCCGAAGAAACGCTGCTTCCAGGAAAGTTGATTATTTCATTCAAATGGCGGTTTTGAAGCGTCCACAAGTGTTTCCTCGGATACTCGACGCTCTCGCGGACCCCTTTTTGTATTTTAACACTCAAGCCGAATGCCGCAACTTAGCTCGCCGGAGAGCTTTCCACCAAAATAACCATGCTTCGGGCGTAGTTGTGAAGGCAGGCGGACCGTATTCCCCTCAGAGAGTCGCAGTTCCTCTGCCAAGCCCCATGTAGATCTTTATGCAGCAGCAGACTGGAGGGTGGTGAATCCCTGCAAGGGGAAAAAGGCTGTCTCAAGCAGCAAGAAAAAGAAAGCGACTGCTAACGAGTTATTGTTGATTGGGCGAAGTTCAATTAGAGAAACACTACACTACTTGCTGACCCGCTGCTGCGTCTTAAAGGGCCGGACCATAATAACTAATTGGACGTGGGGAATAGGAGGAGTCTGTTGCTGCCGAAGAGAAAGATGCCCCGAAATGTTTATGCATCTGTTTCCCTCTGCTGGTGTATTCTTCTAGAAAGGGAGAGTTGATGGCCATTAAAATATTGCCAGCAGCATCTTTTGCATTATGGAAAAGTTTGGAGCAACACCGAGCCAACAATGCTCTCCAGCTGTGATGTTAATTTTGTCATTTTTGTGCGTAATTACGCACAGAGCGTTTTTGCGTAATGTGCGCAATGTTCAGTGTTCCACCGGAATTTGGCTTAAAATAGTCACAATGAGCAGATTAACGGAGCCGTTTCTGAACTCTGCTGAACTGATTTGCCTAAAAGTGAACAGACGCTGTTCAGGTTGAGCCTGTTCAACACGACAGGAGGGGATTTTTGTTTGTTTGTTTGTTTGTTTGTTGCTTATGAAAGAACACTGTAATCTGAAATCTAAAATACAAGAAATAAAATATGGAATTACAGTTAAATATTTATTTTTATTACACGTAAAAAACTGGAAATGTTAAAAAAGGCTTCTGAGACTGAGGCCACCATTTTTTAAGAATTAAAAATAAGAAAACAGGAAGAAAGAAAAGATAAAAATATTTTATATCAGAGTTGGATTTGTTTATGTTATTTATTCTGTCACTTGCATGTTTATATGTGCTCTGTTATTCATCATTGGTAGTTTCAATGTGACCCTGCAGGTAAAATCCACAGTTACAGTGTAATTTAATGCGGAAGCGTGAAACAGGCGGATAATAAAGGTGACGCCGTGCTGAGGCTCAGAGTCTGAGGACGGAGGATGTGAATCTCACTGATGGGGGGCTTCGGATGTGAAGAGAGAAACGGATTAGAGAGACAAAACGAAGACGAGGACGCGGAGCAGAGCAGTAGGTATGTCTGTCCGCAGGATACACACCTTGTTTTATTTATTAAGGCTTGCAAATTCAGCTGTTGTCACTAATTTGCTCGTTTATTCGTTTTCATGCATTTTAGATATTGAATATAACCTATAGAAAAGAACGAAATATGTATTTGATATAAAATTTGGCCTAAAAGGGGAATAAATAAAGGAGGATGTACAAAAAGTGCGTTAGTGTTTAAAAGCCTAAAATGAAAATAAAACATAGATGTTTTTTTCTTGTAATAAAAAACAAAAAATCTCTTTTGTTGAATCAGTTGAATTATAACTCACATTGTATTTTTGGCTGCTGGCACGAGCCAAGAGGCTGAGCTAAACAAATACTGGAGAATTACCGGTGTTTTTTAAAATCCTATCAGATTATTTAGACCCATTTGGATGAAGCCTGCTGCCCAGGACGCCGCTGCGGTGAGTCTGGTGCCAACAGGAGCATATGGTGACATTGGTTTAGGGACAGAGTTATAAAACAGCAGGAAATTCTATTAGCTGCCTTGGAGGTCCAGCCTTTGCGGCTGCTTTGAATATATATTTCTCCATAACAAGCAGGAGTTTGCGGGCAGAAATTTCTTTTGGGAATTTGGACAGAAACGTGTGTCGTTTTGATAAAAAAAATGCAGGAAGCTGAACAGCTCGGCTGGTCTGAGTGAATATTAATATCACAATGATCTTTTGTTTACTTTGGCACATTTAAACTCGAATTAAATAAGTTTGAAATACAAAAAAAAGGTTGAAATGCAAACTGTGTTGTGCATGCAGTGCTTTTTTTTGCCTGTTTGCCACCTAAAAGAAAGAAAACAATATTTTGAAAAATAAGACTTTAAGAGGAAATTATATTTTAAAGAAATCTAAGTCACGAGCTTGGATAAATAATAATGATATGCTCTTCTCGTTTGACTGGATGTTTGATCTAATAGAAGAAAAAAAAAATCAACTCTAATCTTTCGACTCTTTTCATCAGATTATTTCGTTTACACCCATATTTTCCCCGCCGGCCTGCCATCCACGCTGAGGTCACACTTATGAGGAAAGAAAACGTCCCTGCTGACTTTATTTTACCGTAAAGTCTGTAAGGTTGATGTCCCGGGCACTGTGGACCATCCTGCTGATTATGAATCACATTTAGTTTTAAACGTGAACCACAAACGTCTCAGAGCAGCTCAGTGGACTTTATGGTCTGAAGTGAAGCAGTTTTGGCCACAAAGTTTTTTTTTTTTTGGCTTAATTTAAACGTTAATTAGAAGCAGAGTTGCTGACATCATCAATCATCAGCTCTTGAGGGATTTAATTGGACGACTCACTTCGCTTTTACCGCCTATCAGCGGCCTCCTTTAAAAGCACCGCGTTACATGATGTCACTTAAAGAGAATATTATGAGATTTTTCTCTTTGAAGGAGCAATTTATCAAACAGCACCACGAGTTTTTCCACTTCGATCTTTCTCACATTTAAAAATCACCGGCCCTCCTATTAATAATCTGCGGGGGCAAATGTGCAGCGGTTGTGTGTGTGTGTGTGTCATCCTTGAGCTCCATAAAATCAAAGCAGTGGGAAAACTCCCACCCGGTAAAGGTCAGTCTTTCTGTCATTAATCACCAAATTAATTCAGAGCGGCCCGGAGCGAATATCAGGGATTGCTGAAAGTATCAAATTCAGCCTCCATCGGAGACTCGAAGACGGAGGCGATGACAAATGCAACAACTGCAATAATAATCCTGAAAAATGTAATTTGTTGCAGTGCTGTAACGCGTTACTGGCTGCTCTGCATGCAGAGAGCCGTGCAGCTTCCAGGCGTCAGGATTCAGGTGTGTTTTGCACAGAAGGAAAAAAAAACTTTATTCATTATGTTTATTTTATTTCTCAATTTCAATCAGTTGAATATATTAAGATAAAATATAAATATGAACAATACGATCAGATTCTACATGAGAAGTAAAATGGGTGTAATTATTGATATTTTTCACGCCTTCTTTCTGATTTTTTCCTTTGGAATTTATCTCTAAAATGTAAATAATTTCCACAGGAAAGAAAAGGGCCGAGCTTAAACAAACGTTTAATACGTTTCACCACAATTTCAGAAATATGGGCCTATAATGGAAAATTATACCGGAGACAAAATAGTGTAAAATAGCCTTCAAGGTCACTAAAGGCACCACAAATAAATCTCCATTGCAACATTATATTAACAAAGATTAAAAAAAAACAAGGTTCTCTGGAGAAAAATCAAGGTCACTGTAAAATCTATACTGATACCAAATTCCTTCAGATTATTTTTATTTTTTAAAATACAAATAACCACAATTCTAAACCTATAAAAAGAGTAATATATTCTGGGGTTAATCATCATTAAGTTGATCTGCTCAGGCTGCGTATTTGCCTCCGCTGCTGTTGTAAAGAGGCAGCTCTCGCAGCGCAGCGTGTCGTCCTGTATTATGAATCAAAACAGCTGTAAACGCCTCTCAGTATAACACGATACAGGAGCGCCCGGCTGCCCGGAGCGCCGGGGGTGCGTTTGTTTCCATTCTTCAGCGGACTGTTTGCATTGTGCGGCTGACTGAGGAGCCTGATCAAGGTGAGTGCTGATGAGGCTCCACGGCGCGCAGAGTTTTTTTTTTTTTTTCTAAAACCAAACAAGACGCTCTGAAGCTTCTATACAAAACCTGCAAAAAAAAAAAAAAAACTAAATGGAAAATTAGAGAAAATAAAATTCAAATTATTATATTTTAAAGTGGCAGACATGATAAATGCAGACTGAGATAAAATAAAAATAAGAGGAAAAAAAGACTCTAAGAAGTTATAGATTTTTTGTTAAATAAATTATATTTTACTGAAGAGTCAAAAAAGACAAAAAATAGAAATTAATATTTCCTGTTTTTCCACACTGAGGGCCTCGTTCTCATCAGACTCATCACACCCGCTTAGTCCTGTCTGAGTGTGTGTGTGTGTTTGCAACAGGCCAATATCAAACAACAAAGCGTCTGTGTTGGTGCCGGTGCCACTTGTCGACAATGTTCTTCCCAAGCGTCCCTCGAACGCACCGCCACAGTTTTGACGCCGCGCCATCGGTAGAGACGCACAGGTGTTCATCAATGACGTCGTCGGCTCTCATTGGCCATTAGCCTCCATCCCGAGGCATTCCGTTACATCACGCATCCTCGGTGTTCTTTGTTTCAGCGGCTCTCACACTCCGGTCCTCATGTGTTGATTGGATTTGTGAAGAGAGAGTGTAAAGCAATTACTGCTGAATGACAGGATGTTATTGTTGGATCAGAATCAGACGTGCAGCCCGTCAAACTAACAGCTCCGAGAGGCTGCTGCTGCAGGAGCTGCTGCTGCTGCTG
>JAQMCX010000058.1:22370037-22389661 GCA_029814765.1 Acanthurus leucopareius | reverse complement strand
GGATCAGAATCAGACGTGCAGCCCGTCAAACTAACAGCTCCGAGAGGCTGCTGCTGCAGGAGCTGCTGCTGCTGCTGGAATCAAACTTAGATCCATTAAAAGTATCTTTAAAAATATTTTATCTTTGTTATAATGTAAAAAATCACTGTATACTACACTATAAAACCTGGAGTATTAGCTTTAAAACCTACAGTCAAACCAAAGTGGTGTCATATACTGTATTATATTCTTTAATCTGCCAATAATTTTCTTGAGAAATCTATTTTTGTTGAAATTTAAAAAAAAAACAAAAAACTCATATCATCTGTTTTATTTGAAAAACACTTACATATACAAACTATTAAAAATGTACCATCACATGTAATATTAAAATGAATTACTAGTTTAAAAAAAATTCTGATTGGCATATTGGTGCCAATAATATTCTGTTGACTGACTATTGATTGACTAACCAGTCACTTCAGCTCTAAATGACATCTGTGACATCTTTGACCTTTTACATGGATTGTATCATATGCTCATAAAATAATTCCCTTAAATATTTAATACTGATACACTTAAAAAATATTTTAAAAAAGAAAAATCCTTAAAAATATGAGTCTGCAGACGTCAATCACTTGATGTTTGAAAGAGATAAATGCTGCTCTGACAAACATCAAATGAGTAAAATATTAACAGAATATCAAAAATGTAAAAACAAACCAATTGTTGGAACAATCAGACGGCGCAACGGTTTCAATAAAAACTCAGATTTTTGAGAAATGTAATAAGAAAATGTAATAAATTCTTGATTTTAAAATTTGCAGAGGTCTTGCTTGGCTCCAGGGACGTCTGTCTGCATGTAATTTATTACTTTATCACCTAATCTGTTACATAAAAATACTGTCACTTCTTGTAAATGCAACACAAGCGCAGAGTGTGTTTGGCTGTGATAGCTCGGTCACAGACGCAGCGAACAATGTGATGCTGTTTGAGAAACGGTCGATGCAGAGATCAGGATCCATGCACTGCAAACTCCACACAGCTTTTCCTTTATATGTGAATAAACTGAGGTTCTGCAGATTTTATAAAGTTGTTCTTTCACTCATCTCATCTGACTGACGGATACTGAACTGTTTCAGATTCCTGAATAAACACGACCAAACCGCCTCCAAGCCCGAACACCTCTGAACACACAGCTGAAGTGGACCTCTGTGGCTTCATCACACACACTCACACACACTCACACACTCCGTCTCCTCCTCCCCCTCTCTCCTGGGAGCGGACTGTGGTCGTCCTCGTTGCTCTCTAATGTGCCACCGGGGCCTATTTAAGATCATAAAGAAGGATATGTGGAGGCTTTAAGCAGGATTACAACATTAATGCTGAATGTTTCTTCTGTTTGACTCTTGATTAGCTCCATTACGCTGTAATTAGCCTGCGACTGGAGGAGCACAGCCTGCAACCTGATACACCACATTAGACTTATATTGCTGATATATCTGTGTGTATGTATTTGTGTGTGTGTGTGTGTGTGTGTGTGTGTGTGTGTGTGGTATTTGTAGCCCAAAGCCAAAATGTCAATGATGACGAGTTAAAATGAACCCACTCTGATTTTATTAAAACTACTTTGCAATTGAAAAAGGATTTGTGTGCCTCAGAAATGCTGGTTGCTTTCACCTGGCAGGAATAGAACAGAATAGAATAGAATAGAATAGAATAGAATAAACGTTATTATCCAGCCAAAGCAGTAAAATTGTCTCTGATATCACCAGAAATAATATTTGTAAAATCATATTTTTTTTCTTCTACTCTAATCTGAATAAATATTAATGCAAACAAATATTTAGAACATTTATATCATGAATTAAGCTTTTAAACATTAAATATATGTTTTGTTGGTTTTTTGTTAATACTAAAGTAGCAGTGTTTTGATTGTTTGACTTTCCACTTTACTGCATTTTTATTAAATATGCAACAATTTTCAACAAACAGTATTTTTTTTGGCTAAACGTCACAGATCAGACATAAACTTTGTGTATTATGCTTATCATTCTGGCAACACACACACACACACAGATCCAGAGTGCAGGTGGTCAGATCTATTTAAAGATGATGATGGGAGTCTGTTGCAGAGTTGCTCTGTGATCAGTTACGACCACAACACGAACGCTCGACAGGCCGAAGTGGAGAGCAAAGACCTTCATGAGCTCTGATTAAAAGGCAAAGACAAACTGCAGCTGCTCATCATTAGAAAGACAGAAAGAAAACACTGATGCTTTAAACAAAAATCAGCCCAGAAATGTGTCAGCTGCAGTTTGTTTTACTCTCAATAAACCTGTTTTTTATATTGGATGTGCTTAAACTACCGACTGTCGTTTGTGCTTCAGTCTGTCTGCTGTTGACCGAACAGTTTCGGCAGAAAACCAACTCGACTGAGAACTTGGATTCCCGGCTTCGCACAATGAATTTCAGCTGCTTCCTCCTGGACAGAGGTGTAAAACAAAGTGGTATGAAAACAGCTTTGCTCCTGCAGTAATCAGTCATGAAAAACAACACACAGCAGCAACATTGCACTGAAGAAATGAGAAGAAATCCTTTTATATTACTGCATCTTCATCTGAATTTGATCTTTTATTCCAGTGGTTTGTCCATTTAATGATTTTTGTTGCTCTTTTCCTGTTTTTTCTATTTTATATCCTGATTATTTTAGCTTTTTTTAATTGTCTGTATTGTTTGTTGAATGTGTCGCCATGAACTCCACCAGTGAGCTGCAAACCAAATTTACAAATTGGCAAATAGAGTAAAATGAACCAGAGTTACACTGATTTACAATATGCATAACAATCTTCTATAGTTAAAAAATGACTGAGAAGTCTTTGGGTAGGTTTATTTTCTTTATTTTCCAACCGTACACTTTAAAATGTTCAGTGTATGTTTAATTTCACATTACATAGCTGTGTTAAACACATCAGCATTCAAGTTCATATCACACAAGTTTTCAGTTTTCGTTTGGCCTAAAAACAGTTCAGCAGCTTTTGCTGTTGTTGTTGGACAAACTCACACTTCCACTTCTCCAAAAAGGCCCCAAAGAGACTGAAAAAACTCTCCATTTTTTGTTTGTTTAACTCCAAGTTCAACTAATTTAACTATGATATTAATATGTTTGTGTAATGATACAGATTAGTCAGCGATTCCTTATTAAACTGACAGTATGAGACGCAACAAACAACCAACTGTGCACATATTAATGACCAGATTGTTCCAAATGAAACATACTTTGCTTGTTGAACATCACTGATATGAACGATCCTGAGAGTCAAACAAACTCATACATCCTCTCTCTTTCTTTCACTCTGCCTGAGTCACTGACAGACTTGTATTTATTTGTTGCAATTACATCAGTGAAATATAACTCTGACATTTCGCTCTACAGTCTGCAGGCAACAAAACAAAATGCACTGTGTGTACCAGCATTACGACGCTCATTACTTGTCCATTAGTTCCACGGTTTTAGCTGTTAAATGGGCCGAGAAAACGTTTTGTTTTTCAGCAGTAAGACAACGTATGAACAACCAGCTCGACGAGCACACAGGATGTTTTACTAAAGCCTCGCTGATTGTTTTCTGAAACGAGAGAGAAAAACATGGACTCCGTTCAGGACTCCGAAGGCCTATCTTCTCATGTCACTGTACATATCTTGGCAAATGAAGACAAATGCTTGTGAGAGCACACCACGTTCCAGAGGGGAGCTTTCCACAAATTAATCACTTGCAATTCTATCCTTGTCCACTTGGGCGCCCGGCGCGTCCCTGACGCAGCGTCCCAGACCGTAAATGAGGGGGCACATCGTTTAATGCTCTTTACAAGGCCTTCGAAACATGAAAAAACATAAATGAGCGAGTGAAGCCACCTCTCTGGAGGGCCGTCGTTTTCTTTAGATGGTGTGGCGCCTCGACCTCCACCGTCACCCTCCTCTTCCCCTCCACCAGGTCCTCCTCTCCCTCCCTCACATCAGGATTTCATTAAGTGGTGAGCAGCAAACCCCCTCCACCCCCCCCCCAATCCACACCACTCCATCACCACCACCACCTCCCCCTTTGCTCTCTCCTGCGCCACTTTGCTCCCAAACCAAATGAGGAAATAGCTCGTCTGGTCGCTGACAGAACCCGGGTTTGGCCGTAAAGATAAATGACCTAAAGTATTAAAGTTTAACACGTTGACAAAACCCACCTGATCTGTGGGATTAATGCTACAAAAAATCCATCTGTGGAAAAAAAAAGAAAAGAGGGTTGAGGGGGTCGGGAGAGGTGATGGGGACTCACAGAAGAGTAATAGTCGGGCACTGGGAGGGTCAAACAATCTTTAGAGTGAGCACATATCCAGTGCTGAGAGCCAGAAGTTTGCAGAGACGATATTTTATATCTAACGCTCTTGTGCGACGTGTTTTGTGGAGGTTAAACATCTCCACAAAAGGTAAAAAGTAATAAAACAAATACAACACATGAGCAGAATGGCCTGTGATGCTTAATTGGGTCACATGAGGAACACAAGGAGTGCTTTCACTTAAAATCACATTAATATTCTGATGTCATTTGGAGTATTTTTCTCTGAGTATTCCAAACCACAGTAAAGTGTGTTAGCAGAGTCGTGAATATGCTAGAAGCATATAAGAATATAAGTCTGAACCCTGATTGTTCATTTATCACCATTATTTAATGCACATTTCTCTTCATGGACGCTTTAGATGATGCTTCTTCAAGACTGCAGCTGCAGAAAAACAGACCAAAATGTAATTTTATACACTCAGATGATGAAGCTTTTTTTCATTTTGGCATCTTGTGACCTTCATTAGTGCAAAGAGTTCAGTCAGTTTTCCTGAAAATGGACATATTGGCCACAAAGGCTTGAACATTAGTTGGCCTCCAACTAAATGGTTTAAATGAACGGTCAACCCTTCTTGTCGCTGTGGTGGAGTAGTGAATTTTTAAGTTTAAATCAGAAAATTAAAACAATTTCACGTTTGAATTTTTGTGCATTGCTGCCTTTTTTTTTTTTTTTTGCCCCTGGCCAAAAGATGTTGTGGCAGTGTTAATTTTGACAGCAAATTTTGATTTAGTCTTAGTCTTTTGAATAACACACCATTTAGTTGTAGTCATCTGAAATCTTTTAGTCTTAGTCTAGTTATAGTCTATATTTTAGACCAAATATTAACAGGTTTTAGTCGACTACATTTTTCTACGGAACTTCCGGTCATTGGAAGTATCCATCAGCCTGTTATGGAATGGTATTAAGGTTTGAATATGCAATACAGATACAGATTATTAGTACTGCAACGTTTGTTATTATATTATATATAATAACGCAGACGGTCTTGTTGTCCGTGTTGTCATATGTGAAGTTTGACTAGATGTCAATTCTTCGTTTTTGTCCTAGACCAAGCTCTGACATTTCTGTTGTACATGAGACATCCCCTTGCCATCGGACTGGGTGCACTGCAAAACGTTAGCATGTTGCTAACGAGCAAAGTCAACTGAAATCAACCAAAGCTGTGTAACTAAGACTGTACAAATAAATACAACTAAATATAATGTAGGTAAACAACCTAACTGTCGTGAAAACGTCTTCGAAACTGTACAAAGTTCTGCAAACTCGTCTTTGTCCTCCTGTGAGTGTGCAACTGCTGCTGCGTTTAACTATTGCGCATAAACTTGCAGCGGCTTTTGAAAATAACTCTGCTGCTCTGAAGATCAACCTGCCCTCAAAAGATTCGCTCTGATTGGATTTCTTCCTAACTGGTCCCACAAAAAGGGGGAGTTTGATTGGATCTCTTCTCCATTCGTCCCTCCCTAACATTTTCGTCTCGTTTTTATTCGTTGGCTAAAATGTCAGTTATATTTTGTCACAGTCTTCGTCATCATATATGACTTTTTATTTAGTTTTTATTTAGTTTTGGTTAGTGAAAAAGGTTTGTTGATGAAGATTTTTCATCATAGTCTTGATCAACGAAATTAACACTGCGTTACGGACTATTAATGCAGAGTAAAGTCAAAGTAAAAATAAAGTACCAGCATCCTCCTGAACTCATTTCCCTGAATTCCCCTAAGGGAGTCTCCGAAGGGATCAATAAAGTTCAATCTAATCTAATCTAAAAACATCTTTAAACTTTCATTTTAGCAGATCAAATATCTGAATTTGGACAACAAATTCGAATACTTTTGAACATCGCATGTCCATGTATGTTCAATCTATCCTCAGTATATATTCTTCTATTAGGAGACACTAAGTTTAAAAGTGAGAACTGAAGATTTGTTCGTGTGATTGGTCTTCCAGCTGAGAGCAACAGGTGTAAAAATGACTCGTTGTAAATTCTGGTGTTTGTTTTTTGTGCACTTGGACGACCAGACGGATGGAGATACTCACATGAGGCACGACGACTGCCAGCGGTTTTCAGTCATTTTCAAACAAAAAGTAATCTACCTTTCTGTGATTAAGACTGTGAAATATGAATTGCCATGATGTAGAAACCACCTCTCACTTCAGCAAGATAAAACAAACACTAAGAATTATTGGCGAACACACTCCTATTTGGCTCAAATGTAACGTGCTTCATGGAATAATGAATGGTGTCCACAAAGATTAGCTATTAAACTCAGTATTTCACAGCTGAAGTGCAGTACAGTATTACTGGAACAGGTCTGGATTTTTTTAGCCAGCTGTTAAATCATTATAATTTCCTTCTGTTTTTCATAAAAGGTTTTTCACAAGAGATTCCTCTCGTTTTTTCTGAAATATTTTAATTGCAACAATGCACAGAAAGTTCAAAAATAAAACTATTAGTATGTGTTTTCTTAAGATTATGTTGGTGTCAGAAGCTTTTGACTGTAAGGGACCAGGCATAAAGCCTAATAAATAAAATTTTGTGCAAAAGACACATTCAGAAGAAGTACAAGAACAAAAATAACTATTGAAATTACGATGCTTGCTGCAGATCCATCTCTTCACATTTTTTGTTTTTCGTGATGCATTTTTATTGCTATTTAAACACAATTATATGGCGGTGGGATTACAAATCGATAGATCAGCAACAAAAAGTAGAAAGAAGAGTCCCTCACCTCCTTTTCTTATCATCCCACTACCAAATCCCTGCCATTGACTCCCACCCACCTCAACCCTCAACCTCACGAACGACGAACATTTATATCAACAGTTTTATTATAGTGTCCACTTGTTTCCATGAGCAAATGTTTTACTGTGAAATGTTTTATTGTCTTTGCTTGATGCACATTGGCAGCTCAGTGTTCACAGTCAGTACAGTCAAGAAAACATTTTTCTTTATTGACAAAATGAGGAGCTTTATATCAACGAGCCGTAAGTCGCCACAGACGTCTCTGCTTAACACAGAGTTCCAAGTTGGAGCTGTCGTTTAGTAACACGACTTATGGCAACTTGTGTTGAATATGGTGAATAAAATCTCTGCAGCTTTCGGGCACTCCCACACCACATGGAAAAAAAAAGATGTGCTCGACACATTTTGAGTGCATAGGGTGCAGTTTGCAAATGTTAAAACCTTCATTTTATTTAATGTGTGGGGAGGGAAGCACATCCTGTGTATGAAATCAAAATGATTAACTTGATGGTTGCGGTTCTTGGAATAAAGCTGAATGTTCTGCTATATTAGTTTCCAATTCGGGTTGGAGCTGTTCGAAGGAAAGCTCCAAATTCCTTTAGAATATTTGCATCTTTGGATTCACTTATGTGACTGAAAACGTTAAAAAAAAACAGTTTTACAACAAATCATACATGAAAATAACTTCAAAAGAAAAGATAAACAGACGTTCAGACAGTTGGACACTTAGGACAGAAAAAGCAATGAAGTTTAATAAATTTATTGATATTTCATAAAAGTTCTTTGTCACACACTGAGAAAACACTCCTATGCTTTTTTGTCCTTCCTTATTTCACAGCTTGGGATATTTTAATAGACAACCCCCTCAGAAAAATAGCAATTGGACACAAAAATGTTGGGGCAGCATAAATATAAAGGGGAGTGAAAATACTAAGCAAGGTCTTGGCCCGATCTGTGTCCATAACTTACTTTATCGCTGCAGTTCATAAATTTTAAGAATAGGCTCACACTCCATCGCAACCGTGAGCAATGAATCCACGGAGAGAAACTCCCGCGTCCCCCGGAGCGTCAAACCTTTGGTGTCTATCTTTTATTTATTATTTTCTAAATCACCATCAAGACGGAGTTTGACAGCAAAACTAACATCCAAACCCTCTTCTGGAAGATCTAAGCATGAAATGTATCTAGTGTGAATAGTTCACTACCCGATGTGCAGCACGGACTGCTGAGGGAATCAATATCTGCATTTTTTTGGGTGTTCACTTTCATTTTCCATTAAAATATAAAGATTTTAAATTGACTTTCTGGCTGTATGATGAACCGACCTGCTCTAAGTTGTGTATTTTTCCACAATTACTCATAAAGTTCGCCCTCCTCTGCTCCATGCGACGCTCTGTCCGCCTGCATGAACACATGCATGCATTCACCCTCCCACTCGCACCCAGTCACTTCCTCTGTGACTTTATTTCCTGCTGCAGAGCCATTTTAATAAATTTCTCCATTTCCTCTGTTTCTTTTTATACATTTTATTATATTTTAACTGTGCTCTCCATTTTTTTTTGTCATTACTGAGTTTCTTATGTGGAATTACTGCTTATTGATTTTGATATATTTTATTATCACCTGATTAAATTAGTGATTTGTTTTAATTAACACCCTAAGTTGCGTGAAGTTAAGAACAAAGCTGATACACTGATGTTTGTCTCCATTATAGTGTCAACTCTTTCACACCTTTTTTCTCTGTTCCTTGTTTGTATTTCTTTAAATATTTCCGTAGGAGGAGTCACCGGAGGAGCACAAATGTCTTTTCGGTTGAGTGAAACATAAATCGGTGGAGACAGAGACCTTCAGTTTTTGTGTCAGACTGAAGCGAAAGAGGCAGGTGAGAGGAGGAAACCACACTGACGTTATGAGTCCTGATGCTCTTGTTAAAAAGTGGAAACACAGATCATTGACGAGACTCATCTCACATGTTCAAACCATCCAGGCTCAGGTATGTAGAGGAGGTGTGCGAGTTAAACAGCCTGCTGAACTACTAACATCCCACATGAAGGAAAACATGTGATAACTATGAATTATTCATTATATTTTATAGCATTTCATTCTTTATCAAAGGTTACAGCTCTGCAGTTCATGTCTGCTACTTACTTATTTCTGCTTCTGTGCAGTTTTTCTCTTTTATCTACAAGTCCAGATACACAAACATACATGTATCCAAGGTGAATATTTATGATACATCAGCTTCAATGGTTATGTTTGATTTTATCTGTGAATAAAAGCTGTTGAACTCCAAGAATAATTACTGTCTAACCTAAAATATATATTTCATGAGCTCACAATGTGGTTTGTGTATCACTTTATATTTGAATAACATAACTAAAAGTGATTTCAACTATTTCTTCTATAAATTTCATTGATATGTAGCATTAAACAATGTCACAAATATTAAGTTTTAGCACTTACAATGCATACAGATGTGGATATTAAATAAGACTTTGCCTTCCCGTAATCGTACCTTAATCATTATTTAGCTGCTTTGTTGAGGAAATGAAGATTCACGGATTGATCATTAATATATTTCGGGAAATCTTGACTATATTCAGGGTGTGTTCACTGGAGATTAGCGAAGCTCAAATTCATTCAAGTGTAAACAGGTAATGAGAGACGTTTGTAAAGGCAGAAGCTCCAATTTCTTTTAACCCAGCTGCACTTACACAGCTGCTCTAAATGGTTCATTTGGATTAATAAATGCTCTAATCTGCTTTATTTTGTTTGGCGTATAATATACATATATATATTTGTTTCTGACCAAAATCAGATTCAGTGTAAACTAGTAAAGTCCTGAACTGACCTGCAATCACAAGAGCAATAACACATGATAACAGTTCAGGGTTTTATTTTAAACTAAATGCAGTGAAAAATCATGAGCTTTCTTAAGCAGATGATAACGATAATGAGGCGGTTTGTGCAGAAATGGCCTTCACTTTACAAATCTATGTTTGTACGCAGAGTCTGAGGCAGGAGTTGGTGGGGTTGTGATGTAAGTGGCTTCACAGAAACAGATTTCCTCCGAAAGTTCAGGATGTCAAATTCTAGTTTTATTAACTGCATCTGTCAGCGGCTCTTCATGAGAGTCTTGCAGGCAAGATACTCAGTTTAGGTCTGTGAGTCACATGAATTCCAAAACGATTGTTCAGACTTATGTCATATTACAAAAAAAACAGAGCTGCATCTGATTTAAGAGCTCAATCATGAAGTCAAAGATCAGATTCAAAGTGATTTATGCTGTTCACACTGAGATTTTAGTCACTTACGAGTAAAAAAACTCAGATTTGGACCATTTGAGCCTCCGTGACTTTGAAAACAAAAAAGGGGAAGGAAAAAAAAAACAAAACCTCAAACACATCAGTCAACTTCGTGTCCCATTTTTTCCGCCTGCAGAGGACGGACAGTCTGTGTGCAGCGGCCATGGCACATCCCCCCGGTGACCACATCCGCCATAAGCAGCCGGAGATGAAACGATATGGAGATTATCAGGACAAAAAGCCTCCCAGCTTGTCACGGGATGCAGAGCGTATTGTACATCCACATGTATTGAACACAAACCTGTCACCGTCTGTGACAGCCCCATTCATCACACACAAAGCCAATCCTGTCAGCGGCACAATGCGCT
Source organism: Acanthurus leucopareius (assembly GCA_029814765.1). NCBI lineage: Eukaryota > Metazoa > Chordata > Actinopteri > Acanthuriformes > Acanthuridae > Acanthurus > Acanthurus leucopareius. The sequence goes on along the minus strand of JAQMCX010000058.1, from coordinate 22,378,880 downwards.
CTATCCGTCCCTCCTCCCTCCCCCCCCTCCGCCACTTCTAAGTGACAGCATTGAAATGAACATTAGGACACCGCGGGTATGTATTCAAATGATTTGTTTTTCCGCCTCCCACCGAAGCCAATTTCCAGAAGGCTAATAAACCTGGGAATGATTTCATCTCAGAAGAAGGGAAGGGCTTTCTCTCACTGAAGCATCAAGAGGTCCCGTGGGTGGTTGCCATGGAAAGACGGCGAATCTGTTTCTTCACTCTAGAATTTTTTTTCCTCACGCAAAAAAAAAATTCTCACAGGCGAAGGAGGTGAGGAGCAGAAAACGATGTTCTCATCTGAGAAAACGTTAACGGGTGGGGTCAAAAGAAAGGAGGGCTTGTGACTCGTGTCAGGCGTTAAGATACTATGAAGCCAGTCAGTCACTTTGAATTATTTTACTACCCAAACTACAGGTGCTGTGCAAGTTTATAGATATTGTAATGTGTCCATTTAGGTTGTGGCTTCAGGGCTAAAATGAAGCATGACTTTTTTTCTTATTAAAACATAATCTGGATGAACATCTTGTAAGTGTTTTTTAGTTTTCTGAATATAGAATTTTGGGTAGTTGTTGCTAAACTTAACATACAGTAGGTTACTTTTAGGATCCTTCATATTATCATTTAGCATATAAAAAGTTGTATTTTCAAAGGTTCTGAACACAGAAAACATCTTTATGTAAATAAAGAGGAGAAAGTCAGTGTTGCAGGAATATGAGACAGATGTTAATTTGATATTCTGAGCTTTGGTTCTGTCAATAAATGTTATGATTTTTGACTCTTTACCATGTAGTTTAACACCAAGAGGGCTCCAGAAACCTGAGTTTTTATTCTAATGTGTATTATCATAAAGTAACAATATAAAATATGCTCTATGAACTATTATATAAAATATGCTCTACAAATTATGATGTAATTATTTAAAATATAATCTGTTATAATAATTACATCTCATATAAATCTTATTTGCCATGTCTGCCTTTGTAATTGCCTGTCAGTCAAAACGTCATTCATCACATCATAAGCTGACAGTGTGAACTTGGTTTGGTCTCCACCTGCACTGAAGCTGCTCAGATGTTAACTGCTCATATCTGCTGAACATGCTCCCTCGTATTGTCAGCAGTGTTTTTACGTAAATCTCGCAAAAGGACAAATAGTTAAAAGCCAATCCTGTCTGAAAGTCCTCAGTTTGAACAAGTTTGGGAACCTTTGATTAAGCAACACCTGACCTCATTTTTTCAGCTTGAAGTTTTGAACAAATTGATGAATCTGCACTATGACAAATCATGCATCATTAGCAACTAAGCACTTCCTGTTGGACTCCTGACAGCGACTGGATTAGTTTTGATAGCCAACCCCAATGAAATGCTATATTTTATTACATAACATCAGTAGATATATTATGTCACTCTGCTTGCATCAGTATTCATATATCGGCCATCTGCTCCATTTCTTCAGCTCTGACTCTGAGAGGAAAATCTGTGACTCAAAAAGCATCAATCAAGAGCTTGAAACCAGAAATACTTTGATTCTGAAAGCGAGAGGGTGCGGCCCCTCCCCCTGCATATTGATCGACAGCTTGGATGGTTACGTGTCCAGTTGACCTTCCACATTGATAAATGTCACGTGATTGAGTAAATATTTAGTTGCCTCATTGCTAGTTTCCTTTTTTAGTCGGATAACTTTTGCTCCGGGTGATGCATGCTTTCTGGCCGTGTTTGCAGAACTTTAAGTCCCACATGCAGACTTTGCCAGAACGATACAGTCTGTTCTGCTGGCAGCGAAAAAGTCTATTGCATGTGTGTGAGATTTAGTGTCAGCTCGTTCATGTGTCTATCCATGTTCATATGTGAGCTGTTCACACATGTGTAGGGTTTTTTTTTTTTGTTTTTTTTGTGTGTTATTATGGGTTGGTGTGTGTGTGTGTCCTGAGTCAGCAGTCCCAGTAATTACCCATAGATCCAGAGGCAGAGGGGCTGTGCAGCGGCTGACAGGAGGAGCATCATTTCCCGAGTGTTTCCAAGGACCGCACACCGCAATAACGCCGCTCAACAGGCCCATCAAGATGATCCACATCACATTTTCACACAATTGCACCTAACCTATTTATGCTGTAAACAACAGCAGCGAGCTAATAAAACAACTCACGGCTGAGTGTGGATGTAATCTAATGATGTCTCTTGCACTGTGCGCAATATCGGGTAAAGAAATATTGGTCCCCAATATGTCTTTGATGAACATAATGAGACTTTTCAATAACAAATTCATAAAGAATGTATGAATTCAGGCAGAACTCGAGCGATCGCCGACGACGGGATCTGCCAAAAAAAATGTTTGGTTCACTTTGTGTCACGGCTGAAACACTCCAAATGTCTCCGCCCCGACCTTATCGACTCACAAACCTCATCACACGAGCTGATCTGACAGCGTATTGACGACGAACATCAGCAGCTGTTTGAGTCGAAGCTGTCACACTTACCAGAAACTGACAGACGCTGAAGTTTTCTCAGCTGAATGGCATTTGGTTCAATAACTTCTGCCCAAGTTATTGCTTGTTTTTTAAAGTTATTGTTTGAGTGGATGTTAAGATAATCTAGTTTTCACCTGACGTGAAGAGCAAAGTTTGTAATCTGAGCACAACTTCAAGAAAATAATCTAATACTAAAGTAAAGAGTAGTGGACACACAAGAGACAAAAACAAGGTTATGCTTTTTGATTCAGTGGAGAAAAAAGGAAAAACAGTTTTGGCTCGTTTGAGTCCAGATGAAGCAATCAGTGAAATTTGTCTGTTTTAAAGCAAAAAACATGACGCTCTTCACGACTGAAGAAGCCAGGATTCAACACACTGATTAAAAAACATTTGCTCCAAACACAAATATCTTATTCTAATATGAAATGAACATATTAAAGGATCAGTTTTAATGACACAAGCCACAGAATGTAAATATTACTAAATCTTCCTTTGTTTTCCTACAAGATCTTCTAATAAAAAACCGAATTATTTGACAGCCAATAAAGAACGATTAAACTTTTACTGTTATATTTAGACCCTCGAAGCTCTTGTTAAAGGTCAGTCAAGCTTGAAGCTTTTCATCTGGATTCACTTGGTTGATTAATTTCAGGAAAAGAGTTTAAACGAGTTGTAAATCTTTTTGATAGATTCAAGTCCTTAACACTTAAATGTCGTAATACTAAATGCCTTCTGTAATTCCTTTTGGTCATTTATAACTAAAATCTAAAATCTAAAAAACTAACAAATGATACATTTTTTAGCTTCAGCATGGTCTCTTCTGATTGGTTTATTTAATTAAAAAAAGAGAGCTTTTATATTTCATTGTATGCTGATCACAAGTGTATCCACTGAGCTGCTGGAGTGAGCTCATTTGGAAGTCAGTGCACTTTTCCCTGGTGAATACACCCCCTGCCCTTCCCCCTTGCGTTTTTATTTTTAATTAACCTCTCAAAGATACTCTGTTGTTGCTTCATGTGTCTGTGCCAGCGAGGTTAATGATTTCACCAGTCCAGGGAGACGCCGCGGAGGACAGATCAATGCACCTCAATTCCCTGCGCCTCATGTTCAGTCTCACTTGCCGGACCACAGTGAAAAGGAGCAGGGGCCGATACTGATTGTGTAGCAGTGGACGTCGTCCTGCTGACACGCGTGCAGCGCTCTGCATGTCAACAAACAGACGAGTACACAAACGCATACGTGGCTAATTCAGGACACACACACACACACACACGCACACTCACAGTTAAAGCACATTAAATACCTGCAGAGACACAGAAACAGAAATGTTCTGCATCTAAATATGATCACCTGGAAAACACATGATCTTAATTAAACTAACTACAAGCAAAGCTGAATAAAGCTACACGTTTTTAAGTGCAGGTGAAAGGAATTTCAGCATCACATTAGACCAAATGTCATCATCATATATAAGCACATGAGAAGTGGTTTAAGTTTTAAATAAACGCTGCTTTAAATCCTCTGTTATCCCGTAATGAGGAGCAGAAAACTGGCTCTAATTAAGTGTAAATCTGTCAATACTGAGCTGAAAAGCATGAGGTTGCGTTTACTCATTTACACGTTCAGTAAAGGATCATTGATTTTTTCATCAGTGTTAATGTTTATTTTTAAATATTGATCCAAAGGTAATAATGACCACGTCTGGGAAACACAACATTAAAAAGCCAAGCTGCTTTTTTCTTAAGGTTTCAGTAAAATATGACAATATTTAAATCAATAACAATGACTCACACTGAACATCTCAGTGTGTTTTTACACTTTTTAATATTTGGGGAACTTTAGTTTTTAATACATACACAGACTTATGCAGACTGAGGGTTTTTTCTGTATTTTTCACTATATTTTGGGGTCAGATTTCAGTCTAGTTGCATGTAGTTTACATATCTACATGTTGACCGATGGTTCATGTTTACTTGCGGCCGCCTTCATCTCCACATTTACATGCATGAATAAAAGCATCAGAAAACTGAGAAATATTATGCCTCAGTATCTCAAAAATGACCAAACACACATGGAAAAGCACCAATTTCAAGCTTGGAAAGCGCTTCATCTTGACTGTATCTCCCTTCGGACTCGAATAACCAAACGTTATATGATAGAGCCGTTAAAGCACCAGAACCAACTTGGCCTGCTGACAAAAGGACGGAGGTTCCCCATTGAGTTCATCTCAGCACGTCTCCATGACTATCTGTGAAGCACTTAGTCTTCCACTTACAAAATCCCCGTCCTTCTCCCGACTCCCTCCCTCCTTTTTCCTCTGCCTTGATATGTAACAGAACTCAGAGGGAAGATGGAGTAGACGTACATAATCAGAGCCGGGCCTTTTCCCCTCCCGTTGCGTCTCCATCAAACCAGAAAGACCATCATGACCGTCCGTTCGTGCTCGTGAGCGTCTTTGAAACATCAAAACTGACCGAACGCAGGGAGCTGGGACATTAAAGACGGCGTGTTCACGGCGCTGCAGGTATGCAGAGCGCCGGCCGGAGCTACGTGCCGACCCCACACTGGGATCCGTTCACATTTGGATGTCTCTATCTGTGGAAAATTCACCCCTTCCCCACCTCGACCTCCTGTCCCGACTCCCCCGCCTCCCCCTCGCTAGTGCAGAGGAGCTGGCAGCCAGGACGCATCAATCACTGCACGCCAGGGGGATGACGTCATGGCACATTGGCAGGGCTATCTAAGCAGGGATAGGGAGTTTTTTTGGAGGGCTAACAGAGATAAATAGAACTCCTTTCGGTCCCATCCGTCTCCGTGAGAACCTCGTCTTTATCAGCGCTCCAGGACGACAAGCCTGACTTGTGTCCTCAGCTTTTGGCTCTCGCTCTTCACTTTTTCTTCCCCGAGTTTTTTTTCGCTGCCTGTCATTTGTTTTCATCAGCCACAAAGTTTGTCGTCCCACTTGCCCTCCACATCACGTCCGTGTCACGAGTCCGAATGTTTAATGACTCGATTTCTTCTGTGTGCAACATGATCACTAAAGACCCGCCAAGGTGATCAATAAATCCCCCCCCCTGGGAAAGTTCTTGCAAATGTTACCAATCGTCAACTCACACTTCTCATGGAGTCAGACTTTACAGTTCTGTTAGAAACTTTTTGATTTCTGGAAATATTTATTGAATCATTTATTGAAAATGTGCAGAACTGTGAAGCAGATTTTTGGGAAGCGTTAACTTTTAGTGTTAAACTGAACCTTAAGATAGAAAAACACTTGCATTGTTCTCAGTTTCTGTGCATTATTATTTCACATTTTGCATCCTCTTTAAACTCTCTGTGGCTGAGAATAGGGACGCTAATGTGAACTAATTCTAATCCAAATAAATTGAAGCAATAACAAAACACAGCTCTTCTCCTGAGCACTTTATAAGAGCATGACTGACAGAGAAGAAACTGATACGGGAGAGAAAATCTGGTTTTGCTTTCGCCCCTCGTCTCTCTTTTGGCTCGTGAGAGCCAATAAATCCCATATCCAGAGCTATTAGATTGACAGAGCTGAGCGCCGTTTGATGTTCAGATGTCTGAAAACGCCCTCTGCACATTCCAGCGGCCAAATGCAGTTTGGCTGTCATCAGCAGGCCTACTTTTGGACATCGGTGGCATGCATGTCAATTATCCATGCCTTTGACAATTATGTGTCCAAGATAATCTTTATCTTTCCACCTTTTCACCTGTGCTTCAACTCTTCAAGGCTGCACTATCAACATGGTGAAGATACCATGCAGGATTCCTCAGCGTTGCACTTAGTCACATCACTTCTTGGAATGACATTTGTGAGATAATGTTCAGGAAAGAAAAACCTTGTGACCGAGTTAGAGAGAAGTCAGGAAGGAATCGTGGATTAATCTCTTCTATAAATACAGTGTTGGCTGTTGGTGTTAATGGGAAAGCGATGCATTTTGGCAGACAGTCGACATGACAGAGAGGTCAAAGAAAAACAGCCAGAGTTCTCAAATCAAGGAGAATAATCAAAGAAGATAAATACCTGAAAGTATCCTACAAGGACAACATGAAGTTAACACATTTCCCTGCACTGTTAGTCAGGCCGCATGTGTTTAAAAAACCTGGGTCCCGAAAAGAAATATCATGTTCTTATTTCCAGTAAAAAAAGAGAGAAAAGACGTTATGTTCTCAAAAAGTGGGAAGTTTAATTCTCTGCTCCCAACTTCTTGTCCAAGCTGGACAGCACTCAGGATAATAAATTATCCTCTCAAGTACACTGTTGAGGTTTTAAGCGCAGGGATGAGGCCAAGGCAAAAGGGAAAATTGTGTGACCCGGCGACCTACAAACTCTTAACCCCTGGCCTAAGTCCTGGGCGCCTCCCTGAGAGCTCTCAAAAAAGCCGGAGTCAAACATCACATTTGGACTTTTTCTTTGTGACCTTTTTACTTGCGCTGTCACTCCAGGTGCTCGCCTTTCCCCCTTCAACGTCTGTGCACCTGGGGGGAGGGGGAGGGGGAGGGAGGGAGTGAGAGCGGCAGAGATGAGAGCCACTGAGGATGGATAGTCTTGGTGATTAAAATTAAACACACCCCCCCCCCAGGAATTTCTTGCTGATTCTCATTATTTCCGCATTATTTTTTTTCTTCCCTCCCTTCCTTCCTCTCGCCTCTCCTCTGCATTCGCCGTAAAGACGGGAGAGGCGGCGAACGAGTGAGAGACATGTTGACAAGAGGGTGCTAAGTGGATTTGAGTTATGGGCAGTTGGGCGATGTGTTTGTTTAACCATCTGGTAGCAACTCCCTCTGTTTTTGTGATGGAGTGCCTGTGGAGGGAAGGAGTCCAGTCCCAACATGGATGCATGCGCGCACACACACGGACACCGTTGATTTGACAGGGTCGAGCTAAAGGAAGGCGGCCGACCTGAGTGATGCCCTCCTGATGAGCTCATTTCCAAAACCACTGCAAAGCATTTAGTCCAAAATGACCCTAACTCTTATCTAAATTAGCTTAAGATAATAAATTAATCCTCCAGTATCCTTAAAATCAGTGATGTTCTGCATTAATTTGCCCTAATTTCACTTTAACATCCATATTTTGTTGACATTCTGTGCTTTTTCCCCAAGTTTATTCCCTCCATAATATCTAAAATGTAAGATATAATGTTTTTAAAGAAAGGTAAAGCTAATTTTAAATGAAAATAAGATGCTTTAATGGAATAAAAATCACCACAGTTCTTTATGAAAGATGTCAACACAGGAGGCCCCCTTTAATAAAGGAGGCACAGATATAAATGCACACACAGGCTTTTGTCTTTAACACTCTGTCAAATAACATGCCAGATCCCAGTTATCATTTTCTGGGCTTTCTGCTTATTAAATCTGGTTTGCACTGGAGGCTTTGTGCAGTCGGACCTCCCTTTTTCGTGCGAGGCATGTTCATCTTCACCAATTACACATGAGGTGGCAGTAACCAAATTAGGCGCCTCTCATTGAAGCGGTGACATGGAGTTCTGAAGTAATTACTCCGCCTTTTAATAACGCGCCCAGAAAATTCACTTTTTAATCTCAGCATCCTGAATTATTGAGCAGCTGTTTCTCTCTAGATCAGTTTCTCTCAGAGGAACCAGTGCTGGTGGACAGGCAGGAGATGCTCTCTGATATGAGCATCACCCAATGATGTTCTGAATAACCAACAAAGCGTTAAAAATCCCCCAAAACACAAAGAATAAAAAACAGGCTTAAACACAACTTTCTGCATGATGGAAAATGACATGAATCACAATTTTTGACTACTGGCTTTTCTATTCAACAATAGAAAATGCTATCAGACCTGCACGTTTGACTGTGTGTGTGTGTGTGTAACATGTGTGTTGTGTCAAGCTAAAGACTCAGGATCACTACTGTGTAGCCTAATGCAGCTGTATCACGGCTGCAGCTGTGTCACATATGTGGCAGACATTTATTACATCTGTGTCGGGTCAACAATAACATTACTGGTGTGTATTCTATATTAATGGTACATTCAAAGGCCTTAGTTTAACCCTGCAGCAGCTGCTAACGGTTATCAGGTGTGTTCGCCACAGTGTGTTGTGCAAACTTTAAGATAAAGCCAACTTCAAATTGGTTATCTGGGCTAACAGAGTAGCTCCAGTGAAGGGGCTGCCTGCTGCTTGGAGGACTCCTTTGTGCAAAAACCCCACCAGTCCAAAAATGTTTCATTCATTGATGATGTGAAAACAAAGCCAAGTTCTTCCAAAACCCACTGATTCAAACACACACACACACGCACGCAAACACACTGTCAGACAACAGTCCAGACCTGAAACCATCGTCATGCTACTTTGAAAA
>JAQMCX010000058.1:22353211-22369937 GCA_029814765.1 Acanthurus leucopareius | reverse complement strand
CACACACACACACACACACACACACACACACACACACACACACACACTCCTCCTGGAGTTTTTTGGCCATTACTATTTTGTAAGTGTTTTTGTACATAAAAGGAAGCATAAAGTCAGATGACCTTTATCATCATGATGGCAACAGTTAAATGACCTTAGGTGACCGTCGTCAAGGTAACAACACATGTTTACATTGAGAAACTACATTTGGTCAAATTTTGGCATCAATGCTACCTGACCAGAGTGTGTGTTTTTGAAACAAAGGGTCTTCATAGCGATGGCTGAGTGTTTTCACAATAAAGGCCTGCTGGACAAATGGGCTTTTAGTCCAGTGGGACATTTTTTGGACAGTTGTGGTTTGGGAATAACTTGATGTCAGAGCAAACACAAGGTGGCCTCAAATGCATTTCTAATTCAAAATATCATCAGCTGTCTAACCTTTTTATCAGTTTTCTTCGGTGTGGTTTTGCTCACTTGAAAGTATTTGTCAGTAGGAACTTCCTTCTTTACCTTTCTGGGTTTGAATAATAGATTTGTTAGCATGTTTTTTTTCTGCTGAACCTCCAGAACAGTGATGTCATATATGGTGAAAGACCTTTAAACACCAGCCAATTTAATGGGTTTTGTTCCAGAGGAAAGTACAAAACAGCCTCAGTGAACAGAACCACAGAAACTCCCCTTTCATTCTCCAACAACACTACAGTGACACAAAAGCTAATAATAAAAAAAAAAAAACTGCACCGTGTCTACAGAGAGAACAGCAGCAAGTTAGTTAGTGTTGGCAATCACAGAGCATCGACCCTCGGTAAAGTCCAAGAGTTTGGATCGATGAAAGTCATTCTCTAACGGTGGCGAGATGGAAGTTGAAAATCCTGATTTCTCCTTTAGCACCTCATTCTGTTTTTCACCTCCTCCATCTTGGAGAAATGTCAGGAGAACAATAAATGTATAAAAGGTCAGCAGCGTACTAACAGACCCTTCCAAGCTTTCATTACATTTGCTGTTGGCTACGGCGGAGGCGCTTGGGCAACGACGCTGACATTTGGTTTGTTTTTACACCATGTTGAGTCTCACACAGTTGTAGCTCCTAATAATGTCAAAGGGAAAGATCTCCAGGCAGCTTGCTTGTGTTTATTGCTACTGTGGAGGGACAGAAATAGTATTATGACTCATATCACAAGACTACCTTTGACAGCACAATCGATACACAAGGTGAGGCTGTAAAAAGTCTGAGGGAATACTCGACTTTCTGCTTTTCTACTTCTTTTTTTCATGGTGTTTGGTGAACTGATAGCGTTCATGTGCACATAAAACAGCATTAAAGCCTCCAGATTTTGCTCAGTTTGAGCTTTTCAGCTTCTCGTTGATCTGCATTTCTTTTCTTTGATGAGAAATAAAGACCTTCAGTTTCCGTCGGAGAGAGACAGAGTCGGTGCTGCACAACATTAGCTAATGTTTCACAACTTACTGTGACAAAATCTATTGGGGATGATTTGTGTTCGGACTCCTCCGGAGCAGAAAAAAAAAGATGCACGCCTACATATGAGGACATCCATATGGTGAGCAGAACTACGTCTTATGTAATTTATCACTCCTACTGTGACCATATGAAGACATCAAACCCTACAGAGGCTGAAAGCTTCACACTCGTTCAGCAGTTGTGAAAAGATAAAAAAAAAAAGTATAAAGACAGCTGAGAGCCATAATGACAGATAAGATGATATACATGTTCATCCCTTTGAGCTCGTCACACTCCATAAATTAAGCTTAAGTTGTGTTTTTTTTTTTTTTCCACATGCAATCCCTTCCACTCACCCTCTGTTTTCCTTTTGGTCTGTTTTCACGTCACCCGTGAAAGTCAGAAGGAGAAATCAGGCACAAAGAAAACATGTAACTCAGATCTGAGACGCTTCTCTCTGCGACTCGCCAGCTGATCAAGTGGCTGCAACAAACCGCGGCGTGGGTTAATAAAGTTGGGGCTGCGGCGTGTAAATTGTCAATTTGCCTTGGCTGGGCGCTCGAGGAGGGGAGCAAGGGGGGTAAAAAAAGAAAAAAAAACACAGTCGGGTGACTCAATTGACACTCCTTCCAGGTCAGAGGTTAATGAATGATTATTTCTCTCTCCCGGCAGGCGTTGCCCACTCTCCCGTGGCCAGGAGAGTGAAAGAAACTCAATTTGGGCGAGATAAATCCCAGGGAGATAATTTGCTGTGATTTAATCAGCACTGAGCTGATTGCTGTAGACAAGGAAAACATAACCGAGAGGAATTGGTTTATTGATCCTCTTAAAAAAAACACAGTAACTTGCAGACAATTCAATGGACGTTAATCTATAGAAAGTGGTTTAATGGCCGGTAATTAGTGTGTGTTATTGGTGAAAGTCCAGCTTTGGTGAATGAATGAAAAATGGTGCATTAACACGACCGAGCCACTGTATTTAAGTTAAAAACAGGGATCTAAATAAGCTGAGATTGAAAAAAAAAGAAAAAGCATGTGAATGTGGTTTTCTTCTCCTGGTGATGCAACAGCTTTGAAACACATTATTGTGTGAAACTGTCTGTGTGTGTGACCTGAACTCAAATCACTCCTCCTGACTCCTGACCCAGAACTCCGCTCACGGAAAACTGCCAAAGCAAAATGAGGAGAGCGACAAGAGTTCAGGATAGATTTGATTTCACTCCGGGGCCAGGTGTGGGTTTTGTACTCGCCACGAACCGTACCGGCGCTCCGGCCTTCCCGTCCAGTGCTGGATTATTTATACCCACCTTTTGGAGGCTGCGTGACAACTTACTTGCTAACGACTAAATCAGAAGTGCAAAAGGAAGAGATGTCCATCAATCGCTTTCTACAAAAACCTGATGCCAAATGGTAAAAGAGTCCACGGTTTGTTTCAGACAAAACAGGATGTAGAACATTCGTCTGACCTCTGTTTATTGATGATTAAGTTAATAATCGAGCACAAATCTTCCGAATCCACAAGCCAAGTTTTTGAGAGCGTGCAGTAACGCTTTAGTGAGGACGAAACGTGAACGGCTTTTTTACATTCACAGATTTTGAAATCTGCTTTCATAACTTCGTCCAGCTGTTCTGGCAGATTCTTCGCCATTGAGAACATGAGAGCTGCATACGAACCAAACGTGTTTCACAGAGATGTCTGCGGTAGCCTCATGTTATGTAGCTCTGACAGGGTGATACCTCAACACCGGCACAAATGCTTTCCACTGTTGTGACTTGAGAATATAAATTGCCAGAAACTGAGAGCAGGCAGCTTTTAAAAGTGTTTAAGTGCTTTGCTGTTTGCTGAAATGTGGTGGTGTAATTCTGCTTTTAAATATCCTTTAAAATCCGGACTTCCTTCTCTTAAAGTTCTCTCTTAAATCTCACAGTTTTCTTTCAAATCATACAGACTCATGAGCATTTGCCTCCTTTAAATTTATGTTTGCATAGTAGTTTTGTCATTAACAAACTTTTCCTGAAACTTACTCTCCACTCTCACAGTTTAAGTGGTTAATGTGAAATTATATTTTCATGAAAATCTGCATTTTTGTAAACCTTCTTTTTTAGCACCAGATGGTTGAGATTTATGTGTGCACTCCGTCAGGTACAGTAAAGGATTAATCACAGAGCAGCGAGGCAAATTGACTTCTGAACACACTGATGCACTTGATAAGATTTCTGGCACTCGGTTATCTTTGGTGGCCGGCCTCCATCGCCTGGCACCGGAGTGAGCGAAACGGAGAAGAATTTGCAGAAAGTGAATGAGGCAGAGACGAGAGTCTCCGGTCCAAAAGCATCAAATCTGCCGCAGCGTCCGGAGAATCTGGTGAAAACATCACAACGTGCTATTTCCGTTTTTTCCTTGACAAGTCACTTTTTAGCTACAGTAACAATGCATCCCAGGTTAAATTTAAATCAAAATTTCGTTTTTTAAGCAAGTTTTCAACAATTGGAAGAATTCCCACATTCTGCTTATTCCTTATGACACAGATTTTGTTTGCACTTGGACTTGATTTACATTCATTTCAACCTGCAATGCAGATTTTTTCAGTATTTTGAGTGTTTAGTCACATGAAAAACATATTTATTGTATATAAAACTTATAAAGAAGTTGTTGTTTTGGAGTTGATATCATGTCCAGGGAGTGAGAAGCCCGGTCGCTTCAGTGAAAGTTGGCTGGGAGTCTCTCTGCCACGGACACATACAATACCAACATTTTATTTTGGTGACTTGGCTGCAGTTTTCTGCTGACAGTGTCCTGGTTGAGGTCTGCTTAGGTTTGAGCACATAAACCGTTCGGTTAGTGTTAAGAAAAGATCATGTTTTGGTTTTAATTACCCGCTTTTATTGCTACAAACAGTTGCTAAAATTACCCAGTTTTGGAAAGCGAACGCTGTAGTTTCAGCAGATTTAAGAGCAAACGTAACTGCGTTTACGTCCCGTGGGCTCAAAATATTCTGCATTGTCTTAAACATTTGTCAGATTTGGCGCTGAGGGACTTCATTTCTCACGTAGGCGGTGGACAGTTGTCCTTTGGGTTAATGGCTCACTGAAGACCTGAATCAGACCCAGATGAAAGCAACCTAAAGGGCCCTCATTTTTCCCCATTAATCATCCTTGTTTTCTTTAAGGTGATCTTTTCACCCTGTTTTTAAGTACCTGTCTGTTTTCTGGAAAAGCGCTCGTCCAGGGTCCAAGGGGCCAACTGGAGGCCTGTCCGATCCCCCGTCCCCTCCTCCTCAAGCAGTCCCAGGAGCTCCGAATCAGGCCCCCAGGTTTAATGGCTTTTGTTATGGCAAATTATAAGCCGCTACAAGGGTAAGATTAATTGAAGGGTGGCCGCTGCTTGGCTCGGGCTGCAGCGTAACCTGAGACGTTGCACTTAAAAAAATGTGGGCGTCTGTCTTGTTGACCAAAGGCATCAGAGATTCATGAACTCTGGTGACATGACGTTTTGCCGAGGCCTATATTTTGGTTGCCCGGAGGGGCCATCTGACTTTAAAGAAATCATTATCATTTGTAAAATTAACCAATTGTTTTGTCAGATTTTTCAGCACCGCCATCATTCCTGTGCTAATAGATTTGCTATGAGTCAGTGACCACTCTCCTCACTCCCAGGATATGCGGTTACAACGCTCAGTATTATAATTCGGTCCCGGAAAGCACAGAAACTACAGATCCAAACCGTCTCTGTTACAGTAAGAGCAGTGCTTTAGATTGCAATACGGGGGAGTAAAAGGAAAAGCAACTACAGGCTCAATTTGTCAAAATAACCGCAACGGGTCCCAAGACTGTTCTCATTAGTCTCAACGGGATATGAAACACAGCTTGTTCTTTGAGTAAAGCAGCAAAAAAGACCAAGGCTGGGGCATTTAAGTAGATAATGATTCCCAACACAACACTCACAGCAGCCCGCGACTCATATTTTCCTTCTTTTTTTCCCTCTTATATGTTTTACTTGGACTGAGATTTTTGTAGGGTCAATACGACCGCAATCTAATCAGTTTATTATCGTTAATGAAGCGCTAATCAGGAAATAGATGGTAATTACAGTTGCAATTTTATAATAGTACAGCCAACTACAATTTTATTAAGTTTGATAATAAAAAAAATGACTTCACTCAACAAATCAACTGATGAGATCTCAAAAAAGTGATTTTAGCAGAGTTACGTGCATGCCAAAAACACTCAGACACTGATCTTTTACTCTTTAGTTTTTGTCTAAAGGGTTTTAAACCCTTTGTATATAATGTAATTTAAATTTGGTTAAAATTCCTGTTTGATTCATTGCATTTCAGGAAAAAAAAACATGCAAGTGTTCTCTCCGTATCTTATTTGCAAGAAGGCTTTTAAAGTTTATATTAAAAGAGTGAAATTAAATGAATGTAATGTGATTGAATGTACATATTTTGTGACATTTAATCCTGTGAAACATATGTGAACACATTTGAGTCATTGCAAAAGTTAGTTTGTCAATCACATGGTTAGTGAAGCAAATGAACCTCAAGCTGAACATGAAAGAAAACTTTCGCTGCACGATGGCCACTAAAACAGTGTGAGCTTCACCTTTTCACACCTCTACACCGAAACCCTCCTCAGCCACAGTGAGAGGGTGAGGAGAACAAAACGGACCAGCAGCTCGAACGTGTCGACACTTATCCGCTCAAATCCATCCATGAGGATCGAATTTTCATTTCGCCCTTTGATAGAAACGACAGCGGAGTCTTGGCAGTGTTTGCCTCCGAACAGCATTTGACCCCTTCCAAGAATGCGATGGAACAGAAGGAAGGAAAGAAAAAAAAAAGAAAAAGGGAGAAAGAAATGCAAACGAAATGGGAGGCCCAAAGCGCCCCGCTCATATCTCATCTCTATTAACGGGTTTACGGTTGACCCCAGGGATCCTCGTAAAAGTTTACGTGGAGGTTTCAGTTAGAGTTCCCTTTAAAAGAATGAAAGAAATTGGTTAGTTTATGGTTAGCCTTCAGAATTTTATGGCATGTTTTACTTAAGTTCCCATTTTTACAGATCCTGGTTCCAATTAGCGGAGTAGCAGTGCAGAAGGCTAAACCGAGCTCCTCTCTGCTCTCGGGGTAAAACAACAACAAAAAATATGAAGGGGGCACTTAATTGACTGTTGATCTCCGAGGACACATTCAGGTCAAGTGCAGAGGCGTGGAGATGGAAGTTTGAGGACTGACGTTACCGAGGAGCCGCTGCCACTTCAGCAACAGTGTTGAACTGAAAGTGGAGAAGAAATGTGGAAGCAGAGAAACTGATCTTAAATGAAAACTGCCCCTGCAGCCGTCCTTAAGGTAACAGATGATGCAGACTTTTTTAAAGTGTAAACTGCAAATAACTTCAGAGGAAGTATCACATATGGACTTATGTTTTGTGCCGAGCTCAGTTTTGTAATTTTTATTATCTTTTTGTTTGCTTTTAAAACTGTCCTTGTCATAAACATCTTATAATTTTTCCATTTCGTTACATTCATTATTTTTTCTCTGCTGTTTGTTTGGTCAGTTTGATAGTTCAACTGTAAGAAAAGCATGTTAAGATGTTGTGTTCACTTACCCTGCTGTCACTCCATCCATCCATCCCTTATCTGTGTGGTTATCTTGTGCACTATTGCTCTGCAACTCTAGACCTACGATATATTATAAACCACTTTTGATATATTTTCTAACAATTTCATCCACTTATTTTAGTAAACACAAACAAAATGATTGATTGGCTTATTAGCATGTGATTAAGCTGCCATTTTAATACCTCTACATTATTTTTTTTTAATTTAAAACAAAATATGTCATTTCTGTCACTTGAAGTCTCTTAATCAAAACAGTGAAAACAAATGACATAGCTTGATGATGCTGTGAAGTAGCAGGGGATCATGGGATTTATTTAGTTCCTGGTTAATCAGCCTCCGTTGCAGACGAAAATTTCTGTGACAGACTCAGGCAGATTGTTTAAAGACAAAGTAATGTATTAAAGTTTGATTCATGTTACGTTTAGTCACATTTACCAACTTCTTTCCTAACTGTTGTGACCCCAGAAGTTAAAGACAGGAGACAAAATGAAACAGTTGCCTTTAATAAAATGACAGATTTTTCTAAATTTGAAAATTGTTCGAAATATTTGGGATAATGTCAGCACACAGCTCAACAAACACACAGAGCAAAGAGATAGTCAAGTCATTGCTAGACATTTTAATGTGAAAATGTTACATATTATTACATTAAGTTTAAGTAAATAGTGTCAAACTTTGCTTATCAGCTTTAAAGTTAGTCTCTCTCTATTTAATTATTTATTTATTTATTTTCAGACACTTTTCCCTCAAGGTTTGAATATTTGGTCTGATTGCTCTCTGAAGTTTGCTGTCCAGTAGTTGCTGTTGTGACACCGGTCAAGATTTCTATTCTAGCTTTGTGTTTGGGAGTTTACAGATTGACGATATAACAGCAGATCATGATCAAGAATTTTTGGGGATACAGGTCCTTTATTTCACAAGAAAAAAATGAAAAAAAGCTTCTCATTTCTTGCTTCTTACGACTGATTTTGCAATCCGAGAGAAAACCTGCTTTTCATAGATGCACCTCTGCATCAAGCTAATGTTCATGCTAACATTAGCTGCAGTAGTTTGTTTAAATCCTGTTCTCATGTTTTCGGCTGACTGCTAATAAAACTTCAATATGAGACCCAAAAAATAGTCTTTACATGTTAAAAAAATCAAGTTTAAAAGTCAATCACTTACTCAAAATATGTTCTAAAATATGTTCTTTGCAGAACATCTGTCTGTAAACATTCAGATAAAATATTTTACCCAAACTCATGCAAACAACTTCTGCCTTGAAAGTTCAGCATTGAATAAGCAGTGTTTAAACTCCTGCAGTTGTAGCAGTAACTTTTAAAATATCATAAAAGTTTTAAACAGTGTCACAAAAACTGATTCTTAAAGGCCTTTAAGCTGAGGAAATGGGGGACGTGGAGGGTGTTTATGGGCGAAGAAGGAAAAACAGCCTGGAGGAGAGTTTAGACATGCAGACAAATGATGGAACATGACACACAACAATAAGTCAGCGATCCAGCGGAGGGCATCCGAGGTAACGTGCATCCAGGCAGGCAGGCAGGCAGGCGGTCAGATTGCAACCAGCGTCGCCTCGAAACCACCAGCACGCCACGACCGTCATCACCACCACCGCCACCGCATGTTTACAACTGCACAAACAAACTGTCACACAGCGGTGCTGGTCACATAAAAAGGCTGTTTAACGGGTCACACACACACACACTCACACACTCTCTCCTCCGTCTCACAGCATGTTTCCATTCTCTGATTCACAATCCCTTCTTGTATTCACTTTTTCATTTTTTGGTTAACCATTTTTCTTTTTCTTTTTCTTCCTGTTTTTTTTCCCTTCACTTTCCATAAATGCATTTATTTTTGTGTTTCTGTCTCAAATATCTTGTTTACTCTCACACTCTTTCAAAGACTCTTTCTTATTTTGTTTTGATGCAACCTAATGAATAAAATCTGAACTCCTCAGCTTGTTCTCGATGATAATGTAGGAAATAAACTTGATATCCGTCTAAAGCTGATTTAATGTCCTTGCAGAATCAGTCAGTGCTTGTTTGAGATAAAAAGATCAACAAGTAGGAGCTCAGACTGTTCAGTCACTTTGGGTCCCCCTTTATTTTTCATATTCTCTTAAAATATTTTAGAAATACAGTTAAAGTGCACAGAAAAAAAAGTTATTTTTTAGGTCTGGCATACAACTGAGGTGAAGACACTATAAGAAAACACGACTTTTAAACACACACTCATACACACATTTGTAAGAACACATATGAGGCAAACAAAGAGTTTGACGGTGACTTTTGTTACTTGGACA
This sequence comes from Acanthurus leucopareius, assembly GCA_029814765.1. NCBI lineage: Eukaryota > Metazoa > Chordata > Actinopteri > Acanthuriformes > Acanthuridae > Acanthurus > Acanthurus leucopareius. The sequence continues at coordinate 22,360,554 of JAQMCX010000058.1, read as the reverse complement.
AACAGAGCTGAGAGATAAGATCAGTCCTTGTTACAGGTTTGACAGATGAAGCGGTGTACTTTCCTCTGATTCACAGGAAATCCTCCATCTGATCACACAAAGAAACACACAAACATACACACAGACAGCACACACACACACATATTATTCTGTATTAGCAATAAAAATTTGGAGGAAGTGCTGAACAGAAATACTTAGACCTGATTTTACAAAATAGTGCCAAAGTGGGAAGTCATGTGACTTTTTCATGCGGATAATACAGTGAATTCACCTGAGTTCATCTTATTCCCTGTTCGTTGTTTAGCAGGACCTGCCCCCCCCCCAACCCCACCAAGAAACACGAGCAGTGAACATTTTGCAGAAAAAAATAAAATACTGCACATGAGTACATAGTTTTCAGAGTAATATTGAACAGAAACCCCCATATGAAGAAAAAAGCAGTAAACACAAGCACTAAAACAAACATCTGTAGATCCGTGCATGACAACAAAGCCATAAAGCTGCACATAAAACCCACACAAGCCTTTGCAGGCAAAAACATACACATATAAACGCAAAACAGACTTGCACACACACACACACACACAGACACACACAGACACACACATCCTGCAGATCTCCTGTGTGCCTCTGTGCCATGCTTTAGGAAGGAACTATATCCATAACACAGTGGTTGTTTCCTGCCTACAGAAGCTTTAATAGGCGGCAGGGTAGCTGACTCACCGGGCAGGCTGCGGATGTCTTCCCTCAAACATGACTCTTACAATAGATACTCAGTCTGTTTGAAGCTTAAGGGCCAGATCTCACTGTATTTACTGCAGCTTTAGTACAAGGTTGAAAAACAAAAGCAGTCTGACTGTGTTTTAGATGCTCACACGAATGTTTTCACCAAATTATGATCAAAAAATGTTCTGCATAATAATAACTGTATTTTTTTTTACCTGTACCTGCAAAAGGAAAGCACTGCATGCAGAGATCAGCTGTGAGATTTGTGTTTTTATTGTGATGCTTTTTCTTCTGCAGCTGTGATCACCTGACAGTCTGTAGTAATGGGCAGTGCTGGTGCATCTTTTTAATGGGATTTTTATGGTACCTCTCTCTCTCTCTGTGCTCTCTTAGCTTAAAACACACCAGATCATTCCCCTTTGAAATGCATCATGTTTCTTGTGCCAGAGGAAGAATTGCACGATAAAATATATCCAGAACACAAAATTTATAAACCTTATTGAAAGAAATACTACATCAGTTACCAAGTAAAAGTTAAAAACCCTTTATTTATGAAGTCAAGACATATTTTACATGTTATTTTAAATTGCTTATATTACAAACAGTGCCTCTGTTTCCACTTGCAACTGTCATGACTCAGCTCGGGCTCTGGGTTTGAAGGGATCTCGTAGTCTCATCTACCGCAAACCAGATGGGAGGCAACAGCTCTGGCTCGACGGTCACCCTGCAGTCTGAGTCCAAGTGCTGCCTGGCCACGACACTTATCGCCAAATCCAAACTGGAACCCAGAGAGAAACGCAATTCGGGCCGGATGGCCAGACACAGAGGAGGGCTGGCTGCAAGTCCTGTGTGTTTGTTGCTCCTTCCAAAAAAGCCTGTTGACTCAAACCTCATTCCTGCCGCTGCAGGATCACCAGAAGACATCCAGTAATTTGCAAATAAATTCTTTTATGGTTGCCACCGATTTATTTCTTGTGTGAATCTGTCATGTCTGGATTTGTAAAGCTGAAATTCCACTGTAATATCTGCTCATAAGTGATACCAGACATCCAGTCTTAATACTTGTACAGTGTTCGGAATCTGTTCCTCTGCCATCGTCCTGTAATGAAAAATGAATGCAGTTGGAGGATATAAATACACGAGGTTGTGAACGAGTAAACCATGTAAAATTGCCGATTTTCATGCACATAGTGTCGGAAATGTTGCACCAGCAGTTGCAATAAATTCATTGCAAATGCATCAACACAGTGGTTAACAGGCAATCCCAGAGGACAATGTTGCTGCTTACAATAGTCTCCTCTTTGTCTCATCAGAGATAAATCATCTTCTTATTTGGAGATTACTGAGTTCTGACCTCTTTCTCCCAACACCCTCCCCCTTTAGGAGAGAGAGAAGCAAAAGGATAAATCAATCTAAGACAAGTTTTCCTGACAAGTTTGAGAAAATCAGCAGAAGCACATAGAAAGCAGGAGTTTTTGCTGTACAATGACAACGAAAATCTCTATGAAACTCTGCAGTAAGAGGTGAACAAGGTGAAATTGTACATAAAACACTGCATGCTAATCAAGATTCAATGACTTTCTAGTATTTTGTGAGTTCACTGATGTTACAGTAGGTTAACTATCCAAGCCGGCTTCATGTTTTAGTTGGATTTAATGTAAATAATGAATTGAAACTCCTGTTTAATGCAGATCTGTGTTTGCAAGCTTCCTGTCTCTGAGCTGCACTCAGCAGATGTTTTGGATGTCAATTTTGGACAATCAGACTTTATGTGTTTCAAAAAAAAAGTAACATTTTGTCTGTGAAGCCTGTTTCTGTTTCAGCGTGACCATTTCTCATCATTTAACACAGACTTAAGGATGTTTGACTTGTGAAGTCAAAGCCTGGCAACATGCTAACTATTCTCAAAAGATTTGCCTTCGTATTCAGTGTTCGGTTACGTTTCTACAAATACATAAACAACTGCACACACAGTGTGAGCGTATGCGGAAATGTGCTAATCTGATCTTTTTCTTATTATTACAGTTTATCCAGTTTACATCCAGTGATCTGCTTAAGTGATTTTAAAGGGGCTAAAACTGCTTAAAAATAACTAAATGTTAAAGCTTTTGTCTTTAAAAAAAGGGAAAAAAAAGACGTCTTAAGCTTTTCCTTTTTGGTTTCCCACAAAGTATAAAATCCCCGCTAAAAGGTTTGTTAAAAGGTTATAAAGTCCTCAAATAAAAGAATCTGAATCAGTGTAGTTTATGTTTTTGTTTTATAATATTACCTTTTTTTTTAAGAGATAGAAGACACTGAACAAAAAGCTAAAATGACAAGCCATTTATGCTGGCTGCAGGGTGACTGTGGGGAAAAATGGAAATGCAGAACGGCGCTCGTGGCTTAAAGAGAGAGAGAGAGATCGAAGAAAAGGGGGAAACAGTCACAGCGAGAGGAGGAAGACGAGACGCACACATAAACAGACAGAGGTCGAGAGATAGCGAGTGAAAGAGAAAAATATAGTGGAAAAAAATAAATCAAAGAAGGGAAGAAAAAAAAAATGTGAGAGAAGGGAAGCGAGGCCTGGCTTTATTATATCCTAATATGCCTTCCATACTCAGCCAGCGAGCAGAAGAGTGCCGAGACATAATTATATCCCCTCCCCGGGCCGTCTCCCTGTATTAGCGTCTCCTCTAGTTCACTGGCTGCGACAGAGACAAATGAGAGAGTTTTTCCAGCAGATCATTCTCATCCGTTACTGCCAGTTCCATGTGATAGATCGTCGGAGCTAAAGCGGGGCAATAGATCACAGCATAAAAGAGACTCGCTAGCGTACCCCAGTGGAGCGCAGCTTTACAGATCATCGCCCACCTAATGCACACGTGGGTTAAGAGTCAAATCCCTTTAGTTGTACTGCCCCCCCCAACCCCAAACCCATCCTTCTTTGGTCCCCGTTTCCCATCGTTTCTCCCATCCTTCCCTCCTGATTACGTCGGATTAAATTGGTGTCTTTGTCCCGTTGACCCCCGCAGTGTTACAGCGTCATTTTCTGCAGCACGTGTTTTGTTTGGCATCATTGTGCTATTCAAAGCAATTACAAGATGGCTTATCATTCAGTTTATATGGATTAAGGTTTGAAAGATGATGATTTTGAAGCTGCTGAATGCAATATTTCATACAATGTGCAAGGTTTGCCCCAAAATTTGGGTGATTTTAGTATAAAAAGTTTGAGAAATACAGTGATTTCTTGCTCTCACAGCCACTTTTATTTTTGAATGTGGTTCCACTTCCTTAAAAAATAAAAGTATGTTTTAACACATTTTTCACCAAACTCTTGTGTTTTCTTCATTAAGAAGTATTCAGGTAGCAAGCACATCAAATTAAGTCGGTAGTTGTCATCTTCATTTGTGAGTGGCAATCTAATGCAGCCAAAAACTGAAGCTAACGCACAAGATGAGGAGTCTTTGTCCCTGAAATCACTGTAATATTTAAATGAGGGTTATGTGTTGCTTTAACTCAAATCTTAATGAATTTTCAAGGTAAATAACAAAGTTACTGAAAGTAATGAGACTACATTAGAGGATCTTTAGTGTTCTAGCAGATGATGGTGCTGTTAAATAAAAAAATCTATATTTTATACACATGTATTTACGGCAGTTGTTTCTAAAATCCCAACAAAGGAAGCAGCCGACGCTGCTGCTGTACAGTTTAGTGTTTAGCTCATGTCTCAATCAGGCTAAGTGAATAGACGTCCCTAAATAGCACGATACTTCTTTATATGCTGCTAGTAACACGGCGAATTAGCGCTGCTGCACAACATTACAGATTTCAATTAATTCTGATCAGCACAGATGTTGCATCACTCTCGCATGAGGCAGGCTCATTTTTATGTAAATTGAAGCTGTTAGACCAAGAGAGGGATACTTGGAAACTGTGAAATGGACAAAATGAGGCCCGGGGAAGTTTTTCAGGTAATTTTACATGATAGTTTTGCCTTACATGCATGTTCTGAAAGTTAAATTTGTATTGTTTAAGGTTTCATAAACTGGAACTTTTGTCAGGTTTAGTGTTTTCTCCGAATTCTGTGAACTAATCAACAATGTTCTTTCCCATACAAGCTAAAAAAAGGACAAGTATTGGACAGCGATGACCACAGTTGCCGTTCAGTATCAGACAGGAACCCTGAAGGCTCTCAGAGGTCAGAGCGAGCGTGACCCCCCTCACCTAAACAGGATACGCTTAAAGAAGGATGAGGACTTCTGTAAAACCGGCTCGTTTTTTCTGTAAAAACGTGTCAAAGGACTCATTTTTCTCTTCTCTTTCTCTTCATGGAGGTGTGGGAACCAGGACGGCGGCGATGACAGCAGATGTGGCATCAGTCCGTTCGATGAAGTCACACTATTGTTCACCATTGTTGATTAATCGTTTCGATGGTGGCGACCTCTTCGGACGAGGCTTCCTTCTGTGACTTTGATGTATTCAAGTGTGATAAACAGAAAGAGGACGTTTGAGCGTTTTATTTTGACAGCTTCCCGACACTGACGCTGAAAACAAAAGTTTGAATCCAGAGGGATGGAAAATTCTTAAAAAAGACAAAAATCTCCAGTTTGCACTTAACACTCATTCGTATTATATGAATCACCAAACAAAGGCCTTTATATTTTTAATATCTGACATTTAGCTTGTTACTTTTTGCTCTGTTTACAGTAAATTTCCACTTTCAACTCGTCCACGCTGACACTTGGTCAGGATCTACATGGCATCAGATTTTAAAGCACAGGAGTCTCTTTTAGTGTCTTTTTGCAACATGTAATCTCTTCCTGACTTTAACTTTAACACATGTTCACCTTGGAAAAAAACAGTGTTTTAAACACCTGTTTAACATTTTAAAAGGTTCTTAGTTTGGTCAGATTAAGGCCACAAAATATCTTCTTTGGATTCGAACGAAACGACAAAACAACTCAGTTTGGTTCGGGAAAAAAGACTTAAACAATAGTCTCCTGGCTGAAAGTTGTGTGTGTGTGACCCATCACCGAACCCCGACCTCCACCTCTCTCAGGACTTATTTGCACTTTGTATTTCGTTGGGTGGAGCCGTTGGAAGTCTGGTGCCTTTGCTAACAGACGCTAAAAGGACTCTCCCTGCTTTAAAAAGAACAAGTTCCCTTCTGGGCTTCATTGTACTGTTTGTTTTCATTCCGATACAGAAGCCAACCAGCCTTCTGAAACTATAAAAAATAAATGAATAGTTCCATTAATGATGATTCTTTTCACCTTTAACTTTGACTCGGCGCCGTTTTCCAACTGTAACTTTAAGAATCATAAAAATAATCCTCATACGGTGTTTCAGGATTAATGATTTATGCTCAGAGATTACAAAAATCACCGCTGCAGCTTCAGAGGCCCAGTGAACGCACCATCTCAGTGTCGTCTTTGTGTGCCGTCTTTGCCTAATACCTCGACTGGGATCGAGATTCACCACAACAGGTGTAGAGGGCAGCGGAGAGGTCACAGCTTTCACATTTGGCTTGCTAAAGACTGGCGACAAGAAACCTGCGGCAAGAAAAGAATCCAGGATACTAAAGGATGTGATTTATCACCGCTGCCAGACTTCTGCCAAGACTGGATGAAAAACGGCCAGGAGGGTTAGAAAACAGAGTCTGTTGTCAATATTTTAATCTGAGCGTGTCCGCAGAGTGTCATGCTGAACTGTCCTGTTTTATACTTTATTGCACAGATATACAGAAACGCCAAGAATGGCCATAAACTTAAACTTCTGCCATGTTCTAAATATAGCTCACGTGGAGTTTGTAAATCCATTACAGCAAACAGAGGACTTAGTTAGCATAAAACCATTAAACCGACGAGGATGTAAAATGAAAAGCCAGTATTGACGTTTTTATTAAGTGGCCTATTAACCTGTCTGACAGAGAATTTTACAATGGCAGCAGAAAAACATTATGAAAAATAATAAAATGTGAGAGAGAGAGAAGTTTAAGAGAGGGAGAAGTAGAATCTTTCAAAATAAACACACTGGTTTGGACTGAAATACTTCTTTATCTTTTTACATTATAATTAAATTATGCTATTATTGCTTAGATTAATTAGAGCTGAGTGAATCACCAAAGGAAGCTAATACAAATATATTCAACTATAATAATTATAAGATTTGTAGGAAAAAAAAGGGTAAGTAGAGACAAATCTAAGGGGATTTTTAAGGTATTTTCCTTAAATGTCTCAACACTTAAGTAATGAAAGTTATAAAAACCCCAGAAACAGATTGTGCAGTGACCCAAACAGACACACTGATCACAAGAAAACTGTCCTTAATGATTATTAATAATAATTAGTGCTGATGAATCAGATGGAACAGGTTGCAGGTCTTTGACCACACACACACACACACACACACACACACACACACACACGCACACACATATACACACTACAGATACACACATGCATGCATGCATTGGCAAGGGAATTTTCTTGGCTGCTAAAACGATGAAGCTTCAACAACAAAGTGACACTAAAAGATTCATTTGCAGACTGTTCGCCAGCTAAACACACGCACACACACACACACACACACACACACACACACACACACACACACACACACACACACACACACACACA
>JAQMCX010000058.1:22305008-22350981 GCA_029814765.1 Acanthurus leucopareius | reverse complement strand
TATCAATATTTGACACAAGAAGCAGCATTTTTTGTCATTTTGTTGTCTGTGCTAGCTGCAACATGTTTGGCATTGAGGTGGTAGCGTAGGTACGAAGAGCTCCGGATAGGCAAATTCTTTCCTGTACAATTTGTGCACACATCCAGATTTCCACCTGGTAACTGTTTTCCAACAAACCCAGCAATGACTTCTCGTCTTGTTTTTTTTCTTTTTTTAAAAATTCTATATTTTATATACACACAGCAAACAATCGGAGCCGGAGTCAAATTCACGTGGAGAACGAAACTTCCGTACATGGGACGCCCGCCCTACCGACTGGGCTACTCCGGGAACTCATGCAATGAGAAACGTTCTGCTGTTTGCAGTGCAAAAAAATAAAAATGCGATTAAATGCGTTATTTTTTTTGTCGCGTTATTTTTCCTGTAATTAATTAATCGTAATTAATGCGATAAAGTCCCAGCCCTAATTTATTTATCTAATTTTATTTTGAATTTCTGATGGACAGGAAAAAAATAAATAAATGCAGCCACAAATAATGTATAGCTTTCTAATCTAAATCTAAAGCATTTATTAGGATTTGAAATGAAAAAGTAGAGTTTTGTTCCCAGATGTTTTTGTCAGATGTTCCGCCATGTTAAATGAACTTAAATAGCCTTTCATTGACACCATCATTCATTTTAACCATTCAAACATCACTTTTTTCCATTACTTTCAGTCAACTGCCTCAACTTCTCTTTAAGCTTGCTTACTCTTCACACACAGTGTTCAGATGCCACAGCTGTCTCCATGTGAGGATATATTTTTTTGACATTGTAAATTGTATGTTTTCAATCCACTTTTTCTAAGAAACTGCTGAAGTACTGTGAGTATAAATAACCCTGGTTGGGACTTTTACCTCACAGCACCTTTTAAAGCTGCTCATGAACCTTTAATTCTTTAGTCCATCACATTTATGTGCATTTCCAGTTTTTTTTTTGCATACCCAGACTCATGTTTCACTAAGAAATATAAGCTTTTAACAAACCCACACTGATCAAGCTCTCTGTATTATGACATAATGTCTGCCATGGAGCCCATGGAGATCCCTAAAAAGCTACCGTAGAGAAACCGTGAGCACCGCCAATACTCCATATTATCCACGCTTCCCATGTTTCAGTTGCTTCATCCATCCTTTATTCTGCGCATTCTTTAAATAGCTGCATCCTCCTGAATCCTCAAAGGGCTCGGCTGCAGAAAGAGTTAAGACTTCCTCCTCTGACGGCCTGATGTTGGCAATGCATGACAGCACCAGTTGACAGCGCCGGCTATGGATGACAGATGACAGTGGAGGAGGGAGTGGTTTGGTGTGTGTGCATGTGTGTGTGTGTGTGTGTGTGTGGAAGGGGGGGTGATTATGAAGATAAGGTGTCCATGGGACACCTCTCCAACACATGCAGACATCCTCGGTGCATACACACACACATGCATGCACACAAACACACATGAACACACACACACACTTGCACGTTCCTCCCAGGCATCATCCCATCTATTTGACACAGTAATTACAGCACACACTGATTCCAATGATGGATGAACTCCCAGACTGGGATGAACAGTCTCTCCTTCCTCCCACTCTCCTCCTCCTCTCTCTTCCTCTCCCTCGTGTTCTCCTCTCTTCCTCTCTCTCTCACCACAACCTCCAGCCATGTTAAATACAAGGCTTTAATACCTTTAATGTTGCCTTAGGAGGTTGTCAAAGATGCTTCCTGACAACAGATTACAGGATATCTGCTGTAATGAGGAGCTTAGACCTGCTAAATCTGTGCTAAAGTGCCCATAATTTGACCCTGAGAGTAATATTTTTATATATGGTTGTTACCATATTGTTTTCATTATCTTATAGATTTACTGTTGCATTTTGAAGAAGAAATCATTGCTTCATTTTCTTCTTTCATACGCAGTTTTGTGCACAAATTTACCTTCTTATCAACTCAACAGTAATCTATAAGGTGTATCTTAATCTGCATCTTAAGTGATAATTTTTTCCTCTGTTACATTTATTAAAAATAAATGTATAAAGTACAGTTACAGTGTGTGCATCTCTGCAGCTGTCTTGCTATTTACACTCTTTTTTTGCAGTAACTACACGTCTCTCCTTGAGGATGAATAACAATGTCAATGAGACAGATTAGAGAACATGCACATTATCCTCTTTCTACTCTTTTCTCTCTCTTTCTTTCCCTCCCTCCCTTGTTCTCTGTTATTGTGTCTCAGCCCCTTTTAGTCTGAAAAACCCAGCGACAGAGCCTGTGAGGTGTTCACAGCAGACTGGCATAGCAGCAGATGCTTGCTGGCATTTAATTGAGTTGTTAATGCAGCACACAAAAGCAAAGGGCCTGATTCAATTTGGCTGTTTCCATCTCAACCGGCTGCCCTTTGTGTTTCATTAAGGGGACACAGGAACACCTGGCGGGGACCCGGGGAGCCATCGTCACCTTGGTCTTCAGGCAAGGTGATGGACCTCAACACTGGATGTGACAGTGACGCGTTCAGCTCCGAGCTACGTCTCAAGTCTTTTAATGCTTTATAAGCTGGGCTGCACCTTTATGGAGCCTCAGGCAGGGGTGTGTTGGTCTGTCTGAGGTTCAGGATAAAGACTGCTGCATTTTAGATGTGACATGGCTGCATATAAACTCATGCAAATATGCAGGTGGATGCATATCGTTATGGGGGTAGGGTTAATTAAGCTAAAGACACGCTAACAAAAGTTAAAACTATTCCATCTGAGCAATTAAATTACAATATATTTCCTGTTACTTAATGACTCCACCACATGACCACACAGAGAAAGTCTAAGACAATAGGAGGAAGCACTGAGGTGCCTGGTAGGCGTCTAAAGGTGGAATTTTGGATTTTTTTTAAGGGAACAAATGTTCTACTGTGGTAAAATTCACTGATGATACATTACAAAAAAATGGTTCAATTGTTAAAAAAGCACCTTCAAACTAAACTAACCAGGCAGCCTGTTCATTTTTACCTGATATGTGACTCTCAACCATTCGATTCTGTGACAAACTTACATGCTGGACAAGAGGAATTGATCCTAATCAGAAGCTTAAGGAAATACGTCTTTGTAAAGCTGCCAGCAACTCCAGGAGGTGCTGATTGACGTCAAATAGTTTTATTATTGCAAATAAAGTATGAATGCTGCCTTAGAGTAAAAGATCAGTCACATTTTTATGAACAAAAATCTGCTTTACTGTTATAACTGCACATATCATATTAAATACTCAGACCTTTTGTACCTGATCTCTACTGATTCATTTGTTTTGGTCTGTATCTCTTTGTTGTCACTCTTTATACTAAATTGTACTCATGTAAATATTACACAGACAAAAGCTTAATTTGCTGTTATAGTAACTGAGGTTGCAGGCAGCCAGAAAGGAGGATGAGGAGGAGTGAGGTGGGGGTGGTGGATGGTGGAGGAGAGGAGGGTTTGTCGCTTGGGGCTGTGAGTGAAGCGATGCTGTGAGAAAGGTCCGTCCTGCACCATCCTCACCGCCTGGCCGTGAAACCAGCCACCCCTGACGCATCAAAACCTGTCAGAGGGAGAGCGGAGACGCGGCGAGGTCACGGCAAACGGGACGGGTGACCTTCTCGATGCCTGCTGATGTCTTTTTCATTAGTCGCGGAGGGGAGGGGTCTGGGGGAGCTGAGGAAGGGAGAGGGGGGGGTAGCCGATGCGGTCGACTGCCCCGGCGAATTGGCCTGCAACGCAAGGCAATCGAGGCTAATGTCATTGCCCACACAAATTAATGCAAGTGCCATAATGCTGTGAATGTTGCTATTAACATGGAGGAGGCTCTGTGAGGAATTATCTGATCTGCTCATGCGTTTTATGATCTGTGTAAATGAACAAGGAGATTGTAACTAAAAGGATGATTAAACTGTCAAGTGTTGGATACAAAAATTAGCTTTAACGCTGGAATTCTCATCCAGACTGTAACTTGTGCTGTTTTTCAATTCAACAACATGTAACACTTTGATATTGTTCTGGTTAAAAACAGGAAGTTGCTCTTGTTTGGTATAAAATCTGCATCTATGTTTTTTTTTTAATGATCACATCACATACGACATCATTACATGTGTTTTTAACAGATTTATTGTTAAACAACTTAACCAACACATTAAATCAACATTCAAACGTGCTACTGCAGCTGCTCGTTATTGATACCTTTCATTTTAAATACAAATCAATGATTATTAATGATACCTGGAAGCCAATTATTGATTTCTGATAAATCAACAATCAAAAGCATCATTTTAAAACTCGTTAGAGCTTCATCCTCGTGTTGGTTGCCAGTTTTTACTTTGCACTTCAATGTTTTTTTAATAATGTTTGGAATCACTCGACACTGTTTAAATATTTTCCAAAAAATTTTCAGGTTCTTGTCAAAATTCTGTCTCTTTAGTAATTTGAGGTGAAAACACAGATCATCTTCTCAAAATCACAACCACATAATGACTGGATCAGAGGAGGAAGTAATGTGATAAAGTTTGATGAAGAAGTGTGTCAAAGTCGATGTTGGAGGAATAAATCAAACAGACTTTAACACAGGAAACTGCTGTTTAATGTTTGCTGAGTTTTACTTTTGATACATAAATAAACTTTCCTTATGCACGTCTGTACCTTAATTTATTATGTAACAAATTAACATAACTGTATTAAACCAAACCATGATTTTTGCAGCCTTACCTGGGATGTGATGACCAAAAACCAGGTCCTCTTGTCACTGGGACTCCCCAAAAGTTATTTATGTAGTTTTAATGTATGTATGTAGTTTTATGACATGCTGCAAAATCAATAACAACAAATCCATGCATTTGTAGTGAAGAAGTTATGCCAATATTTTTTCATAACTAGTTGAGTAACATATATATAAACCTCTCCAGTCTTTATGCTCTTTTTCATGTTTAAAAAAGTCTGTGGTTGATTTATAACCATCTTAGAATGAAGCCATTTATGAACTGCAGGTTATTCAACCGAACCTTTGGGGATTACCGTGGCTCTGGTCGTAGCTTTTAACTGTTTCACTCTTCGTACAGCTTCGCATGAATCACAGCCGCACACAATAGTCTGCCGGCCCTCATATAAGTGAGGCCTTTTCCTCCCAGAGAAACTGCAAAGGACTGGGGAAAGGCAGCGCTTCCAGAGAGGATGTGAACATGGGCCGTGGGCACATTGTTGGCCTTGAGTCTCACCGCGCTTCAGTCTTCCAGGGCTTTTGGAGTAAAGGGGGGAGGCAGTTGGTAGTCTGCTTCTGTGGTTTCCTGTTCGCATGGCTTTTAGACCTACAAGACACCAGGGACCCGGCCACTGTGTAAGAATATTCAAGGGGGGCGAGTAAATCCCTGCTTGACGTCAGCAATATGTTGAGTTCGCGTGACGTGTCGAGAGAGGTGAGATAGGTAAAAATGAGTTGGCCGCCTTTCCGACAGTGTGAGTCAGAGCCGTGCTTTTACAGAAGGAGAGTGTGAGCCACTTGCTTCCTTCTGAAAGACTACAAGGCCAAATAAATAGCACTCTCCATCCTGCAACAGCAACAGTAATAAGAAAAGTGAATAACTTTTATTTTTATAAGCCCAGAAGTGGCATGTAGGTCACTGGACAGCATTTTAAAAGTTTCACTTTTATTGATATGAAATCTTAACAAGAGTCTCTATGTCAAGGAAATAAGAAGTAAGCAGGACTCAAGACCAGAACAGTCTTTATTTATTCTTCATCATGGTCTTTTGGATGGAAAAAATGCTTTGTTTTAAGTTATAAGATGCATTAAATATCCTGTTTCAAACCAACACTAAGAAAAAAAGTTCTGGTTTCTTGAAGAAACACCAGACAGGATCACGTCTCACTAATGTCAGCATTACATAAATCTTTGAACAACCATCATCACCTCAGGAAAGGAAGACATTTTCTTGCTCTGCATCCTTGTCATGTCTGCACGTTGGCACGACCCCCCTATTGTTGTAAAAAAAAAAAAAAAAAAAGGCAGAAAGGAGCTCTTTGATGCGCTAAGTGATTTACAGACCTGGAGGACATAAACAAACGGTTCATTCAGGACTCTGGGCAGGAAGTGCCCTCCAACTTCAAACGGGTGCTCTGAAAAAACAATGGCTCGGGGTTGATTTTGCTCCCGTCACATTATTTTCTGTCACTGGGCTCAGTGGCACAAATGGCAGGAGTGGACTGGAAGAAGACCAACCAGACTGTTTTTTTTCCTTTAGTCTGTAATGTCTGTCATTGCCTATTATAATTTGTCATGACTCATGCAAAGAGTCTTTTGCTGTAACACTAAAACAACTGAGCCTCAGGACTTTTCACATCTTAAAAAGGTCTTAAACTGCAAAAAAGGAGGAAAAAACTGTTGAAACAGGCAGCAGTTTGATGTTTGGTGGCACATGAGTGAAAGTTGATGACCTATAAAGTTTTGCTCATTTGGGATGTTTGTGTAAAAGTAAAATGTCAATTGTTGTTGGTGTTTTTTTTGCATTATTTATCTGTTTTGTGTAAATCCAAAGAGAGCAACAAAAGAAAGTGACATAAAATATGAAAAAATATTTTAAAAATCTCCATATTTTCTTAAATAATGCCACAAATAATTATTTACAGGAAGCAGCTGAAAATATATTAAGTGAGTAAAGTTTATTCCAATAACACTTTTTGCAGATCTAGATCACAAAATGCTTTACATTAAATATCAGTCACACTCAGAATCCACTCAAACAGATTATATAACTTGTAAACTAATAACAAATTCTGACATTATTAAATCATAATCACATATGATGCAGAATGTACAAAAATCATTTGTTATGTAGCCTATATTTGCCATAGTCAGTAATGTGACTGTATGTTATATAACAGACTACACACACAGACACATGTAAACACATTTATGACAGGAACTTAAACTAGGTTTTTTTTAAAGATAATCATCTTAAAAAACTCAATAACCCATTTAAATTTATGTATTTTTTAAAAAAACAACTGATAAATATATTAAACACAGCTGACATTTGTACCAAAAACTCCACTTAATTTATTCTAATAAGAAATTAACCATGAACACACTCTTCAGTCTCAGGTGAAGGCTTTTCCTCATAAATCTTCCTAAAACAGCATCATCAGTATCTGTTTCATGTGACGCCTGAACGCCTCACACCAGCCTTGTATCTCTGCTGATGCTCCGAGCACAGAGTCTGGGGGTGTGTATGTGTGTGTGGGGGGGGTGTTGCCCTTTAAATCGGCATCCTGTTGTGTTACAAAGTGAGAAATAATCATTCATTAACCCCCCTGACCCAGTAGGGGAGGCAGGGGGGGTTCAGATCCAGCCCCTCATTGTCTCGCCCTCCGTGCAGCTGGGTCAGGCCGATTGACAATGCACATAATGATCTTAAATGGATTAACTGGCCAAACACGGCCCCCGAGTTTCCTTTTCAATTATGAGGTGAATCGGTTTATAAAATGGAGCCCGGTGTGGACAGCAGAGAGGAGAAACCCCCCTGGGGATTACAGGGAGTGTGTGCATGTGTGTTGCATGTGTGTGTGTGTGAGAGTGTGTGTGAAATGGTAGAAAAAAGGATGGTTTCAGCCTTCAGGACACTAAGGGACTCACTTGGAAAGGTTTTTTATAATGGGAGAGACTAGATGAAAGCTGAGAGGGAAGGCAGGTTTGCTGGTGTATGTGTCAGCATGTAAGTGTATGTGTGTGTGTGTCAGCATGTGTGTGTGTGTGCGTGTGTGTGTGCCTGGGGGTCTCAGACGTGTCATCTCTCAATAAGCTCCCTGAGGTACAGAGTTTATTGTCACAGTGAAGAGCCTGACAGACAAGTTAATCAATCTGGCAATTTGGTGCTGCACGTCTCCCTTGTTGCTGCCCATCCCCTTCCCAACACACACACACACACACATGCACACACAGGCACACATGCACACGCACACACATATGCACGCTCGGGACTGGGTTTGCACTGCAATGTTCTAGCTTCAGTTGTTAAACAGCAGGTGGATGTTTTCTCCTCGTTATCTCAGCTCTTTTCTCACAGAGCGAGTGAACTGAACACAAAGAACATCTGCATGAAATGTGAGAGAAATATGTCTCTGCTCTCCGGACGCATCAACACAACAAACAGGAAGAGGAGTGATACTCAGAGAGAGTGATGCAAACAGCAGTGACGTGCTCAGGTTTGAACCTCGGCAGATATTCATGATGATATCGAAGCCTTTCTTTGAGCTGGAACACAAAAATGATCAAGGGTTTGATGTTTATTGGTCAGATGGTTTTCAGCTCAGCTTCCCATCAGACTGAGTCTAACTATCAATCAACACTGACAACTTTTAATTATAAAAACTGTTTTTCTTTAAAGTCAGCAAAAAAAATCAGTGAGTTTTTCCTCAAATCAATCAAAAAATGAGGGTTTATTACTTTGGATCTTATTTGTGATTCTGGACTAGTTTAAGGAAAATAAGATTAAAACAATTTTTAAAAATGTCAAAGATACAAAAACTAATGTGAGAGTCAAAAAATGAACTTAAAAGCCACTTTTTGGTATTTGATTTATTAAGAGGACATTAGCTGGTTTATCATCGGCTTGTTTGTCATTTTTTTATATATTTTAGTCTTAATTTTCAATAACCCGCAGAGTTTATGAGCAGTTTTCATTGCAAAAATACCTCGTTGACTGAAAAAATATGATTATCTGTATTTTCTTGTAGCAGGAAAAAAAAAATTTGTGGTGGGAAACAAAGTAAAAAGAAAGAAATACACTTTTTAGTGAACCTCAGTTAAAATAAGCACATTTGGATTTGTTCTGTTGGTCATAATTGTGCTATAAAACAATACTCTCTGGGTTTTTTCACTGGATTTTAGATCTGAGATGCAGATAAAAATGACTGCTGATGATGGAAAATGAGTGAATCACTGATGCTGAACAATAACACCGTCACTTCCTGCAGAGACATTGTGGTGCCAAAATCACCTCTCTGCATTTTTCACTGCTCAAAATATCGTTGACACCCAGTTAAACTCAGCAATAGAAGAAAAACTATACTAAATAGGTTTTTCCAAGTGTTTTGATCTTATTTATTATCCATTTATGTAAATGTCACTCCTTAGCAAACACGCCGTTCTTATCCAAACATTTTCCTTCACTGGATTAGGCTACAACTTTATGCTTTCCAAAGAACTAAAACCCAGTAATCCATCCCTTAAATGTTAGCTCTCACTGCACTGTGCTTTGACCCTTTCTAGTTCTTAAACACATCTGTGTGTGTGTGTGCTTTCATGACCAAACGTGTGTGTGTGTGTGTGAGTGTGTGCAATGAGCGTCTGCACGCCTCTTTTGCTGCACGTTCAAGTGTTACATGATCTAAGTGGTTTTTTCGCGGCGCAGCTCAGAGTTGACCGCAGTGCTGTGCTGCCTTGTGACAGCTTTGATTAATTTGATAATGATGACCTGCAGCGACACGTTATGCTAAGGTAAGCACAGCTGTCCGCTCGGGTCAGCAGTGGCAGGAGGAGGTCGCCGAATCAGAGAGTTAACTTTGTTAATGGAGACACGGCCGAAAGGGGGACACACAGAGCAAGGACAGGGATCAATGAAGGAGTCTTTTAATGAAATGGACAGTAACCTTGAGAGAGATGTAGGTCATCACACTGGCAGCTTAAATGACTCCAGCCTTCCTTTTCTCTGTTTTTTCTACCGTTTTTAATTTTCTTTTTCACTTGTCCTTCCCTCTGTCCTTTTATATTGTTCGATTGAAGTGTTTCACTCACAAACTGTTCATATTTTGGTATCACGTTCTTGTTTTTATGACTTTTCACTCTTGTTATTTTGATGTCAGACTGAAATCTTTCATATTATCACTTTACATCTGGCACATCAGGACAACTGGAAAGTTGTTTCAACACAAAAAAACGTCTTCATATTTCCTTTCTCTTTGTTGTGTATCTGCACTTTTGGGGCAGAAAGGAAAGCTGCTATTTCCTGTCAAGCTTCAGCTCGAACTATGAGAGTTTTTACTCTTCCTCACTTTTTCTTTTTCTTTTTTTTTTTTTTTTAACAAGGAGGAGATGAGACACCCGATAGCTGTCCGGGCTGGACAGTGAGTCATCCATTTCCAGCGTCAACTGGAACTTGAACCTTTAATCCCGAGGATCTCAGGATCCGGAGAGTTGCAGATTCCTTATTATTTACATTAATCTCAGGAATTTGCACCATGCCATGAAGACACAGGCTCCACTTACTTAACTGACACAATATAGGGCAACAGCTATGCTGATACTTGCCTGGGTTTGACCACACAACCATATCATGCACTTGGTTGTAAATAATAAAGTAATGAGATTGGCAGCGAATGCAGATGTTTAACTTCGGGCCGATTAAGTTTTTTCTTTCACACATCATGTAAATAATACGAGGTGGATTTGAACTTTTCTTCAGCTCGTCTCAAATTTGTCGTTTTTGAATGCCTCTTTGGATCATAAATGAGAGATTTACACGATCGTACCTCGATTCAAAGGACAAAGCTGCTTGTGTCGAGGTTTTTATGACTATTTCAGCAGTAAAGGCCCGCAGCTCTCACCTTCAGCTAAAAGTTCAACCTCCTCTCCTGCCAAATCCTTTGAAGTGATCCTTTCAGAAAGAAAAACTCCAACACTTGTCCATAAACCATGCCAGGCCCTGTACCAATGCCCACATGTGAAATTAATACTTGTTACGAAACTAACCCCTTCAAACTACCACCGCATACGCTCTAATATCACAATCCGTCTGCTGAACGCCACAAGGCTCGACGCGAAAAGAAATCAGCTATCAGGAAGACAAATTGTAAATAAATCTTTTGCCTGCATTTGTGGAAAAATCTGGACGAAAAACGATGGCGAGAGGAAATCCAATCTGTTCTTTGGAAACGCTGCTTCAAGGTAATTCAAGACAACGCAGCAGCTGTAAGGATGACATAGATCGTTTTGAAATACCTCTTTTTCCACTTCTCGATATCGGACCGCTGCGGCTGCCCCGAGATTTCTTTACCAGGAACCAAAGAGAGCGGCGGCTTCTCCTGCAGAGCTCTGTTCATTTGATCACAACCATATTGAGTGTAGCCAAAGTCATTTGTTTGATTTCAACTTTGAGTTATTGCATCACTTTGTGCTCTGATGTCTGGCACATATCACTTCATAACATGGACCCCTGTGACACTTTTAAAGCCGAACCCAGAAGAGTTTGATGTCGACGACCGAGAGAAGTTCATGTATGTTTTTTTTTTTTTATGAGCTCATTCTGAGAAGGGCTGTTGTTGTTGTGGATAAACATGCTGTTCCCTGTTTTTAAAATGGCCCTGGAAATGTGCACGACAGTTAATCTGAAGCGTTAATTGCTGTATCAAAAGCACACACAAGCGCACTGTTTTATGACCTGATTACATGGTCGTCTCTGTGACACAATACACCGAGCCAGGAATGTTAAGGCGGCCTCGGTTTGTGGAGGGAAAGAGGGTGGCGGCGAGGTGGAGGCTTCCCAGAATAGTTGAGCTTTGTAATCGGCGTGAAACTGATCCAGAATGTGGTGACTATCTGCTAATGGAGAGGATGATCCCTCCCTCCCAGCAGGTATCTCCTCCCGCTGACGGACAACAAGGTTAAACATGGATGTTTGGTGGGTCGGAGATGTTCTGTCACTGTTAGAACAGATAAAGTTTTGTTGTCTCAACTCACAGTTATAAGTTTTATCAGAGATGCTTTAACAAAAAGAAAGACGTGACATCTTGTTAGACTGGCACTCTTTTCATTATTCATATTAGAGGAGGTTATAACAGTTATAGTCATGTGCTGAGTTCAGGGTTTAGGTTCAAAGGTCATTCACTGTTTGGTGTTTTAATTTCTCTTATAAGTCTGCTGAGTCACAAGTGCTGAGATGCTGAAATTTGGAGGGTTTTTTGTGCCCACTTTTAATTTTTAAAACAAGAGATTTGTTTTTAACATAGTTATTGTGTCTTTTCTTGTTTTATATGTACCCTTTTTGTTACCTTTAATAATTTTATTTTGTGAGTATCGTCTGTGTCACTGGTTCTGCTTAAGATGCATCACTTACTGTCAATGTTTTACCAATTTTATTAACTGACTGCTTTAATATATACTTATATACTTATACTGTACACTGTTTTAACCCTAAAAACTTTGGAATATTTGCTAGTATGTTTCTTGACTCACAGCTGCTGTTGTGGCTCTTTGTCTGACATGTTGTCTGTCTGTCTGTCTCTTCATCATTAATGAGTTCTAGGCCAAAGATACAGAAAGCTGAGTTATACAGCTCTTATGCACATGCAGTTCAGTCCTTTGGGTGATTATGTAGAAAGTTTGAAGTTAATATCTTTTCTTGTATTTCTGTCTCTGGTGATTAAAAACTGCCGGTCAGCACTGTCTATGAGAATGGAAAAGGTTGGCCTTCTTTAGGTCTCCTCACCTGAGGAGGTCTAAAAGACATGGTGACATCAGAGGAGGATGAACGGCATTGTGAAGAGAAGGGATGCTGTAAAGTGCGTTTAAATAGAAACACATAATCATCTCCTTCTAGTTTCAGCCTCAAACTCACCAATCATTCACCATTTTTCCTTTGGATTCTGTGACGTAGTTTGAACACTGAAAGATAACAGAACACAAGCATCCAGAAAACTTCCATGAAAACAAATTTAAAACAAAAAATGTGTTTTGACAAATTGGATTTTGTCTTGTTGGATGGAAACAGAAGCTGCTGCCCTCTGAGCTGTTAAAAGATGATCACTGAAACTGTTTTCTTCTTATTTGTGGATCATCCTGTTATAAATGCTGCTTCTACTCTGAGACTGTTAATGCTCACCACTGTGTCTGTGATGATAAATCTGGTTTGCCTTCCCTGAAAAATATAATAAACACTTATCCTTTTTTTATTTTGCACAACCAGAAACACATCTACAAATAATGTAAATTCATTGTTAGTCTTGATGCTTTTCTCTTAATCAGATCCTTTTAAAATAACAATTTAATCTACAGCAAAACAAACATAAATGAGTGCATGTTACAATAATCCGACTTCACAGAGCAGAGAAACTGGCATCATGTTGGTGAAACTCCTGTTAGATGTTTTTATTTAGCACAAGGGAGGGGTAAATCTGTGGAGGCAGCCCTAAATTTAGAAACCAGCTTGCACCACAACGCGCTGACCAAATCGCTAAAACATTTATCATTCGATTGACAGCCTCACTTATATCCTCAACCTCTGAGACCACAAATGCAGATTCCTAAATTATTCAAGAAACAGTGAAACCTCCTCGCGTTTTGGTCATTGAGAAAGCAGGTTAAACCCCGAGATAGAGGGCCAAACTTAAATACAAAGCAGCAGGAGATGGAAGAGTTGGCTTTCAAAGGGAGATATATGGCCAGTACAAGACCGGGATCAGTTGCTTTGGGAACTTAAAACCTCGGATGACAGTGAAAGCCATTTATAATATTAAGATGAATAGGCTCATCCTGGCACCGGCCGGCGTGGTCGGGAGTTTGTCTCGTTTGATGCAAATGAACCAGATCGCTGTGTGTTTTGAGGGCTATTTAAAGGGGGAAAACACTGATTCAAAACAGCAGAAAAAAAAAAAAAATCTTCATAGTGCACTTTACATCTACAAAGCTCCAGAACAGAGTAAAGTTAAAATCTGGCCCCTCTCTCTCTCTTTCTCTAACTTCTTGGTTGTTATCCACCTTGTTGATTTTAGTTTACAGGCGTAATCCTTTACTATTGAAGAGGTATGACAGTGTCTGCCTCACCTCATCTCGGGAGTCTCCCACTGTGGCAGGTAAAACCTCCCAAATCAATAGCACATATGGTCCACATTAGAGTGGGAAAGGCCTCCAAAAAACCTCTTTCTCGGTGAGTGGCTCACATCGATGACAGACGCGTTCTGATTCCACATATGTTGAAATGTAGAAAGCGTTACATGGCCTCTTTGATACAGGATGATTTATAGGGCCTTGACACCAGTTGCAAATGTCTCTGGCGAGGGCACGGGGAGGCCCGCGCTGCAAGTGGATAGTGTCCATCAAATCACATTCAGGGCCACAACAAAATGGATTGCATTTCCACTTCCAGAAGTTTTTTCTTTTTTTTTTTGACCTATTACCTTTCTCCTCCTCGTTGGTCAAATGTCAAGCCGCTTCTTTTTTTTTTTTACTTCAATTTTTAAAGAAAGAAGAGCTGAGTAAAACTACATGTTCGTGGAAATTTCGGTGTCTTCACACCAACGATGCCATCTGGAAGAAATAAGGAATTTTAATCAAACTTCTTTTAGTATTCTTGTTGTGCAGAGATTTCATGCTCCAATTAGACAGGGTTTGAGGCAGACATGGCAGGAAAAAAGCAGCAGGAAAGCTCGATGAAATCTGCCCAGTGTGCATCGAGGACCCTGCCAAACTGCTCTGCATTACAAAATAAGGTTGGCTGGGGTCACTGTCTTGCGAGGTATAATTATATCGTAAAACTAATCCACTTGCTTCCACATAATGGTAGATAAACAGAGTCTGATTTGTGACACTTCTCAAGTTCGAGTCCAGACTGATGCAGCTAACTCAATTAGCAAATAGGGGATCAGCAGCCCCTTAATAGGGATTGGTGGGGATGAGCGAACTTGTTCCCAAAAATTAATTGCCTATCACATTTCTTGTGGTCATCAAAGTACCTCGGGCTAATGGCACGGCTAAATCCATATTCAGCCAAGCGCTCATGTTCCATTAGAAATGTCAGTCATCCTCTTGACAGAGTGGCGCAGTAATGTTTGTTGTTGACTCACGTCCTTCAATAAAAGCCCTAGCATGCAAATGAGGTCTTTAGCCGTGTCTGTGGGATGAAGTAATTTGATTTCAAAGGCATATATAAATATTTGAGCACAAATTCTTGGTCAGTCGGAGCTGTTCTAAACAAAGGTGGGTACAAGAGGGCAATTAATAATGTACAGTTAAACCTGACAAGCCACCAACCCCCAGAAGGACGTAAGTGACAGCATGCAAGCGGGGGGCTTAATGTCATTTTGCATCTCCATTACGCTGTGCTTTATCGAATAATATTTCAAACATGTGCAACGCTGACAAACAGCTCTACTGTATGCAAAGCTAAATCGGTCATGAAATGTGTTGCCACGCCCGCTGCTTGTTTCACTGCCTTTATTTAAAATGTTGATGTCACACAAGGAGCTTTATACCAATGTGGGATTTATATTAATTATCTTAATACATGTTCAATTAAAATCTACTATTGTATCTAATAAGTAAATGTCTTTGTTTAGCTGGTAGCTCAGTATGTGAGTGTGAGTGACCACTGAGATGCATTTAAAATAATATAACTTTGTTTTGTTTTGGCTGGCTTTATATTATTTTCAAGCGCTGCCTGGGACTTTAGCGTTCGGTACATAATTCAATATTCACAATGAAACCTTAGAACATAAGAATTTTTTTTTTTTTTTAACCTGTTCTTCAGCAAATGCTTTTATGAAACTTCTCTGTAGATTAACACACAAAGCATCCCTGAGTAATGGACTTGGCATAAAAGTGAAGAAGAGACGAGTAAACCTGAGTTTAAAGGGTTTACATGTTGTACTCTTTCATTCAAGACTGACCTGAGGCTTCTATAACATCGCAAAAAGTTATTTTTTAAAGATAAAACCTGCTGCTGGATGACAGAAAAAAAAGGTTTGATGTGCCCCTGAGGTTTGTGTTGGAAATGTAATGTGGTTGAATCATGATGTAACATGTGGAGCAACGAGGTCAGAAAAAGGGGCTGCAGAAGAGGAAGCCTGTGCTGTGTACGAGCATGAACTGTATCACTCGGCCCAAATTTTAGTTTTATTCACTAATTTAATGTGAGAACAGAGTTGCAGTTTACAGCAATAACCATCTTCTGTGCACCTCCACTGAAATCTTTGCACTTATTACATTGCAGCTGCTGTTAAAGACACAAATAAATCCTGCAGAGATAAAGACAACTTTACCACCGGTTACGCGTGACCAGTGGTCTGGCTGTGGGTGAACTACACAGGTACGGTATGGCAAGCGTGTGATTGAAACACGAGCCGGAACCGTAAACGTGCCATGAAGGCTGGGGAATGTGAGACCGGGTGCTGGGCCGAGCTGGATTGAGTTTTCACTCAGAGGGTGCATTCATGGATCCTGTCAGGCCTCAGCTGATGATGAACGGTAGTTAAACTCAGGTAAAATATTATGATTATTTGTCTTTCCTATGTAATTTTTTTTGTCCGACACCACTTCCCCTTGATCAGGTCAGTAAGTTTCAACGACGGGAAAACCCTGAACTGTAATTCACACTTTCTGAAGTACTTTAACGAGTCAGACGTTGTATATTTTGAATGAATTTGCCAAATTAGATGTATTTTTTAAGACAAAAATACAAAAACCAAGTGTAACATTTAACTTTTTTTTCATGTGCATATCAATGGAAAACAGTCAGAATGTTGTTTTTAATTGATGTGGCTTAACTCTCTTTTTATATGATGAAGTTATAAAGCAAAAGGTTTCATAAGTTCTCATAAGGTTTCATCATTTCCTCAACCAAGTAAAGTTGGGGTTATGTACGATTATACTTGTATCTTTCTTTTAAAGCACATGAAACCAGAAGAGAAGGAAGTACATTTACTCCTTTCTACTCTCAATTCACTGTATCAATCTCTCTCAGACCTCCAAACTGACCGGCCTTCAAGACTCAAGAAGAGCTTCAGCCAACATCAAACAAGCAAAAGGGGGAGCAACCCACAGCCTGGAGCTGTGGACACAATGTGTTCCTCGCACTGGCAGGTTGTTTGTTTACACGTGGCCTGAGATAATTAGCCCAGAAGTAATGACTGCTCTCTGATGACAGCCGCTGAAACCCGATCCTCCAGTGTGACATGCTCTCCCCGTCACTCTCCCCTGCCCAACAACTGCAACGGGGGTTATTTTTTGCCACGGCTGCTAGCGGGGCTAGCCTGGCGCCAGCCCCTGGGACCCGGTGAGCGAGGGGGGCTGAAAGGGCCAACCCTGCCATTCGCCCCTTAACCTTCCACGCCCCTTGCGATGCCAAACTTCACCCGGAGCCCAACACCGAAAACACTTTCATGGCGTCGTCCGCTGACTGAAAGGAACAGCAGAAATATCTGATTTTTGTGTTGATTCTCGTTTGGCTGTGGTTCCAGCAAGCAAAGTTTCAGAAACAGTTACTGCAAGGATTAGGGTCATAACTCTGTCCATCTGTCAGAAACATGCTTCTTACAGTGCTGCAAAGTATTTAAGTGATCACACTGTCCTAATAATCTTATATCGTTGCATCTCCCAAGTACTGATTAGACTCAGCAGTTCTGCTTCTTATTCCCAGGTCTTCTAATACTGATGTTTTATCACACACCTCCCACAGACACTGAAAGGTTACCTCATATGTCTGTATGAGATGCACTAGGCTTCAAGTAACTTCAATGTAAACCCATCTGGGGCATTATTAGATGCTTAGAGCAAGGTGATATAGTGGAAGGAGTTTAAAAGTCTCTGAGGAGGAGGTTTTGGGTGGATCGATGGGTGAAACACAAGACTGTCAGGATTCGGTGGTGTGCATCACATTTGATCAAGAGCAAAGGCTGAATTATTCTATTTTTCTTAATATAAATAAAGTTCCATCAGATATTCAAACTTTCCTAAACCTAATGGAGCTGTGACCATTTTGCAAAAGTCAAAATATCTTTGGCATTTACAATATCAGATCTTTGAGTTTTAGTCTCAGATGTGTCTTTTTTAATAGTTTATTTCATCAGCTTCTTGGGATGCCTTGGACCCTCAAACAACAGCCTTGACTACGTCTCAGAATCGTCATTTCAATGACAAAGCAATATTAAAGGGCCTTTCAGCGGTGCTCAAATTATCTATCACGTTCCAGAGGACGGCGGCCGCCCACTGGGTCACAGCTTAACGACGGCCACGTGGCTTGATCTTCCTCAAATCTAAAGCAAACAGGCACAACACGGCAACCATGCCACCCCGGTGCACTGCAGCTTTAAAGGGAAAACACTGACTTTCCCCCGAGCAGCTTTCAAGGCTTTGCTGCCCACCGAGTGCAAAGGCCTCACAATCCTCTGCACTTGTTGGGGGGTGAGGAACCGAGCCAGCTCCCAGTCACAGTCTGATCCACAATCATGGGACCCATTTCAAGAACCAGCGATCCTCGACTTGTCCATTTGAGGACCTTTAACAGCTCCAAGCAAAGGTTCTTGACAAATATGAAACTTTGCTTGAAACTTGCACCGTAATCTAAATTTGGAAGCCATTACGCGAAGGGTTTAGATGACTCAGGCTGCAAGCGATGGCATTGCTCAAGCAGCTAAAAGACAGCATGCCGCAGACATGCGTCTTTCTTTTGAAGACGATCCCACGTCTCCAGCTGTCAGTTGTTTTTTGCTTCTCTGAAAATATGCTCTTTAAAGAAGCAAAGACGGAGGACACGGTTACGAAATGTCACTTGAGGAATGTTTCTGGTGCAGAAACAAAAAAACTGTGAAGCAGTTGTATGTCAGACTTGATCATTTAGCACGTCAAAGCATCGTGTATTTTGAGACATGAGAAGTTGTCTTTAAAAATATCTCATTTATTTATTTGTAATGAAATATTTGAATTCAGAGGTTTAAATACATAAACTTATATTTGCAGCTGCAGAGTGACAACAAAGTGATTTATTCGGTCCAGATCTCTTGAGCTTAATCTCTCCAGGTCATAATCTACAGTAGAAACTGACACGAGGACACTGATGTCCAGCACGTATCTCTTTTCCTCTCAAAGGTTTAGAGGTTACATCCTTGCTCTTGAAAGGCAGACACTAACATTTGAAAGGCCTGAAGGACTGAGAGGTTGCCACTTGTGACCTCCAAATGGTATTCATTCCTTGTCGGTCTTGTGTGTGAAACATTTCTGTTGACACCCCGCAATGCGGCGTTGATGAGTTAATCTAGCAGCTGAGTGTGTCCTTTAACTACACCCAACCCCCCGTAGATTTTCTGAAGAAAAACACCCCTTATCTCCACGGGAGAGGGGGAAAATAGGGGCTGTAAATTCACAGGATACCAGCGTAAGAACGACAAAACGTGGCCTCTTTGTGTGTGGAATTCCCCAACATGACTGTGCCAACAACCTCGCTGGAGAGCTGAAGTGGTCTCTCGTCTTCGGGGTATCCAGTTTAACTGAGGATTTGGGAGCATGCTGTATTTTGTATCTTGTGTCCAAGGGGTCTATAAAAGGAAAACGCACTCTTTCTCTGATTGTGCAAGACTGCAAAGACAAGTGCAAATCATCATGACGAAATCATTCTTTCTTTCACACTTCAACCTCGTAGATATTAAGTTTAGACAAAGTTTTTTTTTTTTGGAATTTGTAAATGGCATCGCCCCATCACTCTTGAACCCCCAGACCCTCAGTCTGTGAATCCCAGTGGAAACGACAGGAACGGGGCAGCATTGCTGGTGGATATTACTTTAACCATCCTGGATGGGGTCCAGGGTTGTCTGAGATCAGGACAACAAAAATAGGCTTAGAGTATGCTCAGCCCCGAGTATGAAATCCACACTAAGGCTCGCTGCCTTATTGTATGTGTGGGCTGCTCTGTGGATATCGGTTACTTCTCAGAACCATCTTGTAACCTGGGCTTATTAGACAGCCTTAATAGGGACATCTGACAGCTGGGCAAAGTTCTTTTCGAACCATACCGATGTAGGTTTTAACATAGTGATGAGGTGGCTGCTTTGACTTCATGGATTGCATTATTGAAAACTTTTCCATAGGAAAGTGTTGTTGCCAGATTAGGTAGAATTACTTCTTGGGCAATATTGTCTTATTTGTTTTTGGCTTTGATTTGCAACACAGCTAGTAGCTTTAGCTTTAAACCTTGGCAATGTAGGGATTTAAAGAGAAGAAAGCACTGACGGAGCTGCATGAGAAAAATCCATCATATGGAGGTTACAGTAAATGACTGCGTGCATGTCAGTTTACTCACTGTGGGAAAGTCTGGCTCATCCTCAGCAGGGGTCCAGCTCAGACGGGAGGGTTTGCATGCGAGATAGATCTGAAAGGTGGTAATGACCAGTGTATTCTTTCACACTGACAGCTCCTCTGACATTTTGGAATTTATCTCTTGCAGCACATTTTCACAGGCTTAAGACAAAACCCTGGTAGTCTAACCTACTGTATGGACAGAAACAGCTGTAAATAGAGACCTGAGCGGGAGAGGAAGAGGGCATTTGTTTGTGCTTTGACACGTCACCGCTGCAAGAATGTGTATCATCTACCAGAGGTCTTGTGTAAATGCCATTATTTGTCTTTACAGGGAATCTGATTTGTTTTTGTCGTGCCACAGTTGCAGTAAAAGCCTGCCGGATTTCTCACTGACAGTTTGACACCTACGAGGCAGAGGTGAACGGCGAGTGTGGCGCTATCAACAGCCTTAGCTTATTAGCCTGGTGTTTTGACACTAGATCCTGAATGCTTATTATGAGGGATGAGTAATGTGAGCCAAAATAAATCAGTCCAGAGTGTCTTATGAAACTCGGCACGATGTCTTAAAATTTAAATGATGTGGTTTGTAAAAAAAAAAAGAGGAAATACATGAATGCAAAAGCGATTAAGAGCAGAGTGTTTGTTGTGCACATTTTAGATTGGTGGATGAGTTTTTTCACTTCATTTCAAATCCAGCAGTTAAATTTAAATGCTCAGCTCATGCAAAAAGCCCTAAATTAACAGCTATCTTTAAAAAAATAATAATTTTGAAAAGCTGAAAACCTACATGGAAAACATCAACAGTAAATAATTAATAACTTATGCAATATTGTCACATAATCACTTAGCGGTGGAAAATTTTGATATTTTCCCCCTTATTCAACTCCAAAACACATACAATGCATTTTAGATTTTTAAATATTTTTTTCTTTATTTAATCTGTAATATACAAACATCACTTTGAGACTAACGAGGTTTACACTGAAGAAGGGATTTTCAAGAAATAAATAAGATTACCATCGTCTAATCGTGAGCAAAAAACCAGAGTTTATTCAAATTAATCTTTTTAACTTTTTTAAAAGGAGAAAACAATTAATTGACACCCTTGGATTATTCAATATCTGCTCTGTGTTGGCAAACAGCAAAGCACTTAATAACTTCTTGTTTCTGTGTACTTCAGGTGCCCCAGGAACAATGGCCAAATGCCAGAAAGTAAAGACCGTTTATTTCTGCTGCAGCCCAGTTGTTCTTGTCTTTAACACACAGACACTCAAGCCACAACTTGAGCCCATTTGTTATCTGTTGCCTCGGCACAAGTTATTTAGCCTGTCAGCAGAATGATAAACTCTCCCCTGCCATGGGTGTCACTTCGACAGCTAGCTCTCACATTAGCCAATAAACCTATAAGGTGGACAGGAATCCAGTGTTTCAGCTCTGAAATGAGACATCAACCACTGTGAAAAGTGACAGCCGCTCCCGGAATGATCAATAACACAGAATGAAAACAAATGACGCCACTTTTTTAGGACTTCAGAGTAGTAGTCTGAGAATTTTATAGACTGGATTTGCTATAATTAAAAAAAATACTGAGAGAAAAACTGGCAAAATTTCTCAACTTGGACGTTCTGTGCAGAGTTTTCATATATTTAAATATATAGGTTCCTTGGCTTACAGCTGAACTGCTGCGAGCTGTATTGAAGTTCTGGGTTTTGTACACAGAAAAGACTTTGTGCCTCGTAGCTCCATTAATCACAGTTAACTTGACATTATAGGACCCTTTTATTAGAGGCTCGAGTTGGACGTGGGGTCGGGCCAAGGTCACGGTGAGGTTCATTTCTGTAAATTTGTTGCAGCTTTTTCAAACCTCTCCTGAAATCCCTTCTATTAAAACAGACCATTTACTAATTTTATTAAACCTGTTGATACCTGGTAGATATTTTTGTGTCCTATTCTTAATTCTATTCACTTTATAACTGCAGGATATAACTAGTTTGTATTGTGCAGACACGTCTAATGTCAAAGATGTATAAAGAAAGGAAGTTTATTACTTAAAAAACAGATTTTTGTTCCTGTTAAAAACATAAAAACAGGGAAATTTTTTTGACATTAAACTTGGACCAATGAGAATATCAGTGTTGGGAAATTATCCCGAGTGTTAGATAATTACTTCAGTTTATTTTAAATCCGATTTAGAAAACAAATTTACATTTAGAGCCTGTAAATGCTTGAGATGAACCTTTAAGTATTAAAACAATAGTAAATGTAAGCAGACTTGTGTGTTTATTTCTCTGCGTGCAGCCTCAGTGCTAACACCCCTGATCACATGACCATGTCGAGGTATTCAGTGCGTTCGTCACTCCTCCCCATAAAACCATAATGGGATGTTTTGACAGTGGCCAATTGCTTTCAGTGCCCTGCCTTGGGATCCAGGCGCCATGTTATTAGCCCCGGGGAGTTTGTGGTGCGTTACTCTTCATGGTGGCTGAGTGAAGAAATTGCCACCTCTGATTGATTAGCTTCCTGTCACCAAGAGGTTATGAATGAACCGTCACTCCTTCAAGCCACTCTGGACATCCTCTCATGTGAGAGACTTTCAAAAATTCCAGCGCTGTGGTTGAGCTCTCTGTGGTTTCTTGCAGTGGGAACATGCAGACCAGGAGGTGACAGAGTGAACAGATATCCTGAGAACTCGACTGGTTGAGGAACCAAATATAATCTCCAGAGCTGAGAACCTTCTCTGCATGTCACACTCTCTCTCCTTCCTCTGAGCTTCACCCGAAACGCAAATGTTCACTTATTTGAATTACAAAGTTAGATTAGTCAGTATCAAAATATGTGCACAAAATTGTAGACAAGTTTTTATTTATTCATTTTTCATTCATTTAAATATATAAATTATTAAAATATATGAAAACACATTTTTAAACCTGTGGTCTTAGTGAATTAAAGTGAACTAAACTTGATGATGTATTATGCTTTTAAAAAATACAATGTTAAATGCATATAAAATGCTATATAACCTATACAGAAGCTATACAGCTCAGTTAATTTAGACAGTGATGATAGAACATATTGTTTTTATTTAATGTGAGTTTACGTCTCTAGAAAAGTTGAGAGGGGTTACTTTTAAAATATCAACACATTTAAGTGCATCAAAGTTTTAATTTAACCTACCTGTAAAATTAATAAAATGACATTTGTACTTTTTCTTATCTAAAGCTTGTCAATATATAATAGTAGAAAAAATACTATTTTAAAACCACATAGTTGGCATTTAAGAGAAACAACAATTACATGTGATGTGAAAGAAGTTCCCTAATAAACTTGAATAAAAGGTTCCTTGGCATCTCCGTGTTGAGCCGTTACTTTACTTTAAAAAAATGTGGAGAATGCCCTCAGTGTTTCCTTCAGGCACTTTGAATAAAAGCGTCCATCACATGGCCGAGGCTCTGAGGAATAGTTAAGCTTACACATGTGGAAAAGAGTTGGACTTTGCTGTCTCTACTTGGCAACATGTCACAGTCCTGCTCTGTACATTTGTCGTGACCCCAATTTTTGGCTGCTGCTCTCCTTTCCATGCATCTTGTGCTGCCGCCGCTCTCTCCAGCTGGCAGCTGCTCCGGGGACAGACACCAAGCTGAGGTCTGACCCCTGCTGACAGAAATGAGGTATGTATTTAAGACATGTTGCTGGGGTGTTGCATTTAACATTAGCGTCTGGTCGAACTCCAGCCAGTTAGATACAGTTTGCTTGATCCGGCATGAAGTGATAAATTGGTTATTGCTTTAAAAAAAATGTTGCCACGAGGGGAGGGATTACAAAAATCACTCTGCTGGAGCTGCTGCAAACACATTGCAAATGTAAGCGTGTGTGTGTGTGTGTGTGTGTGTGTGAGTGTGTGTGGGCAAAGTCTATCACCTTGTGCACATAGCTAAACCAAGTTTGTATGTGTGATTGTTAATATACATTTGTGAGTGTATGAGTTAGCATTTGTTTGTGCGCATGCATGCATTTGTGTGTTGTTTGTTGACAGTGTTGTTTTTGAAGCCTGTTTCCATGGTGTCAAACAGTTTAAGAAGTCTTTGCTGACTGACTGGCCACCTGCTGGAGAGAGGAGCCCCACAGAGAGATGGGGAGGAGGTGGGGGAGATGAGACAAATGAGGGGCAGAGGAGAGGAGAGGAGAGGGAGGGAAAAGGGGAGACAAAAGAAGAAGAGAGAGACACAAGCTGAGCACCTCATCTCCTTTTTTTTTTTTTGCTCTGCATGGTTTAGTGTCAGTGTGACATTCTGACGGTGGGCTGTTTTAATGTCATACATGCGACCGTCAAGACTAAAGGTGAGCTCGCCAACTCACATTTTATTCCACCTCTGTGTGCAGCGCTCACATGATACGCTGTGTGATGTGCAGGCCAAGTGTTAAATATTATTTGGCTTCTTAACGCGCCGTCTTGGCCAAACACAGCAAGCGCTGTTATTCATGGTAAGTGCTCAGGCTACTAACATTCACCTAAATTATGATTAACAGAACAGCGTTTGGAAAAGAAGTTTTCCATATCCACACTCTGACAGGGTTAAAGTTAAGTATCTGAACCGACCTGAGTAATGAATCAAAATTCATAATTGTTATGTTGTCTTGCATCAAATAAAATGACATCAGGGGTCAGAAAGCTCTGAGCTTGAAACCCACACAGCTGGCAGGTCGGCACAGTTCAGATAAGGAGTTTGTTCAACTCTTTTAAATGTCACAGTATTACTTTAACAGCGCTATTAGCTCTTTAAGTGCATTTTAAATGGACTACTAACATTTTAAAGGTCCAATGTGCAGGGTGAAGTTGCATTCTAGTGGTGAGGTTGCATATTACAACCAACTTTGTGCCTCTGGCTGCAACCTCCACTTCCAAAAATGGAGAACTTATGATGGTCACAAATGAACAAAAGACATTAAAGGCCTTCTCTGGAGCCAGTGTTTGTTTCGTCCATGCTGTGCTACTAATATAGGGTAATATGTTGGTGCAACATGGCAGACATCTTGGAAGACAAAGGACACAATCTAAGGTAACAGAAACAGTCTACTTTTTGGAGATTTTGCACTAATAAGAGCATTGCCTTAGTTTTTGAATTCCATTTCTGCCATTTTCTATTATTAGTCCCCTGAACCTTACAGACTGGACTCTAAATAAGTCTCCTGTAGGTGACAAACCCTTAACACTGGCAGTATTCAGACCACACCATAAGCGCTGAGCTACATCTGAACCCTCTGAACCTCACATACAACAAGTTGGCTGACAAACTTGGCCAGCGAACCATGAGCTCTTCATCACATGTGCTTAACATCCAGCAGACACAGAAAAACATGAAAGCAGCTTTAATATGCACTCACGTTATAGCTCTGTTAAGTCCACACCAGCTCCTCAAAAATGCCTTTTTTTTTATAGCTTCTTTAATATTCTCTGCTAGTTTACTGCAGTTTTTTTCTTCTACGTAAATCACATTTATTCACTCTGTATCCCTCCCATTATAACACACACACACACACCCCTCTCATGTTTGTCTACCAGCACAACATTGCAAACATGGTAAGAATTAAACCTGCTTAGCATCAGTATGTTAGCATTGTTGTTTCAAAGCAAATGAACAAGGTGACAGTCGCATTTAATTCAAAGCATCACTGTGTCGCAGCACAAACTCACACATCTGTCAGCGTGCTGGAATAAACTCTTATTCTTGTTCTCAGTTGATTAATATGATAAAACTAAATCATATTGCATTTGTGCAGCAGAGGCTAAATATAACAGAATACAGAGGGAGGTGTGTAATTTACTGCTTATTTCTGAAAAATTGTTTCATGGAGGGAAAGTCAGATTGAATATCTTTAAATAACTCACAAGTAAGAAGTCCAAACAGAGCAACCACTATTAAACTACTAACTACTGCTAATACTACTATCATAACTAATAAAATGTGTTTGTTTATACGGAAAATTCAGGTCAATAGTGCATCAGCACAGGGATAATATTTCTGTTTTGCACCTGTGCACCTGAAAGAATGAAAGTATGTCACACTTGTCTTTACAAATAGACATGAGTAGTGCTTCAAGAATGATTTGGCCTTTCAAGTGATGCCAGTGTATGCGCTATTAAATGCATCTCCTTTTGATCTGCGTCAAACTATGACATGAATTACAACCATGTCCACCACAACTACACAATAAGCTTAGCATAAAGCTCAGCCGCATTTCACCACGAACCACTACTATGTTGTACTGCATGGTGGAATAATTACACGGACATAACATGAATATTTGTGTCTTTTGTTTGTCTTTAATGTCGTTTCCTGCAGAGTATGTTAAATATAAACAACATGTTTCCAATAAATGCAAAGTGCTGTGATGCCTCTTTTAGCTGACGGCGTCTCAAAGTGTATTTGACTGACAAACTGAGCAGCCTGAGAACTTTATCGCAAAAGTATCTCAACAGCAGCAGAGACTCATTAAAGCGAAATGTGTCCATCAGTTTTCATCAGTTTACAATAAAGGCTTTACAGTTTTGAATTTTTGGATTTTTAATTGCGCTCTTGTGGTCTCAGCTTTTAAAAAAACACCTGTTGTTGTCAGTTTTACAGCCACTCTCAGATATCCTCATCGGATTTGTGGAAATACTAACAACATGTCAAAACACAACATTCCAGCCTGCGACGTATGCGGAGCAAAAAAAAGTGTTAAAGCTAATTTTGTAACAGCGTGGCTCAGTTATGGTTTGATCCAAGGCCATCTGGCGACAGCTTTCAGCAGAAGGTTGGCATAGGTCCACAACCTTACTTACATCGCACCGGTAATGCTTACTGTCTATTTATACAGTGCGATCGGATGGCCGCAGCAGGTTTTGTGGCGTGGCATTAACAAGCAGGGATGTCTGAACAAAGGAACCGATGGATGCAAAGTGCTGCATGTCTGCGGGGAAAGGCGGCCCCGCGGGGATGTTTGAGATGACTTCCTCATTGTTGGAAAAGCATCCACTTCCTCACATCAGAGCAGGGGGTGAGGGGGTGGTTTTCAAAGGTGG
Source organism: Acanthurus leucopareius (assembly GCA_029814765.1). NCBI lineage: Eukaryota > Metazoa > Chordata > Actinopteri > Acanthuriformes > Acanthuridae > Acanthurus > Acanthurus leucopareius. The sequence continues at coordinate 22,323,833 of JAQMCX010000058.1, read as the reverse complement.
GGTTGCTCCATGTTCTTCATTTTTTACCCCGAGGGACTGGGCACAACTGGGGCAGTCTGGGAGCGCACCCACCCCCTACAGACGCCCCTGCAATGCCAGACTTCACCCCATTGTTTGCTCTCATGGGGTTTTTCACACACAAGCCGGACCACCTTCGGTCTCCGTCACGCATTGTTCACCACTGTGCTGCGACAGAGCCCGTTTTACCATGGCTGCACTGGGACATCTGGTCTTACAGCGGCTGCCACCTGTTTCTGGGGAGGGATCGCTCACAAAACTGGGATCCATGATATGCCCATTTGTCGGCTGCATTAGTTGCAGCGCGTCATGTGATGTGACAGACTAAGCTCTGTACTCAGTACTATCTCAAATTTCCCATTAAAGATGAACAGAATGAGTGTGTGAGGGGGGGAGAGATGTGATTAGATTTTTCCATTTCGTACAATATGTGTCACTCCGTCTCACACGGGGACTAATATGGGAATTTAGCTGTGTCGACTCTGTCCAGCTTTCAGATGGAGCGCTCCAAATACTCATGAGTCAGTCATATCAGATGATTAACTGTAAACTGAATGTAAACTGTGTTTCTTTTCTGAAAGAAGAAAGAATGGAGGGTGTTTACCCCCCTCTGTTACCCCCCCCAGACAGACAGCACTGCTATCTGTGGTGTCAGGACACCTGCTGTCGTGGAGCCTTGAACTCAGTGTTTTTGAAACACTGACTGCTGATTCATGGCACCATCCTACGGCCCTTTGAAGCCAATCAGTGGATAAAATCCAGGGATGGGTGGTTGTGCATAACATGTACAGCAAATAAGTTAAAACTCTTTTTTCCAAAGAACAAGCACTTTCATGTTTTGCTTTAAAACTGTACTTCTGCCCTTTACTCAAGTATTTTTGAGCCAGTAGTCTATATCATACTTTGCTACATTTCTCATTTAGGCTATAACTTTGTTGAAACTAGTCTGTTATAAATGCAGGGATTGAGTATAAAAGGGGGAGAGTTTCAAGCAGGAAAAAGAAGCACCACCTGTCTTTTAACCACAGCACAACAATGATGGTGCAAAGCTTGTAGAGGAGGCAGCTTTATGCAACAATACCTGGGCACATCTAGTCACACTGGGTATACAAAAATATGAAAAAGACATAAGTTCTTATTATAGTGACAACTGATTAACACTGAGATCTCAGGTTTAAAAACTTCTCCTCTAACCTCTGCAAACTCATTGAAGTAGCCATAGTTGCACAAACTGTGGCTTGCCATGATCTTTAACTTAATTAGACAATAAAAGTCTTGATTTTTCAGTGCATTCAGAGTGTGTGAAACAAATAATTGGGCCAAAATGCAATGAGAAGGTCAAATATTTTGCTATAATCAAACTGAGAGCTCTGAGTTCCTGAGTTTATTTAATCCATCTGGCAGGAAAAAAAGGTATGAATTCATAAATTACTTCACAAAGAGGAAAAACAAGCACTCAGTGACTGGTCAAGAGCCCCGAACACCATTTATAAAACCTGGTGTGAATTATTAATAGACTTAAAAAAATACAAGGATTATATATAGAGCACTTAGCAAAAGTCATGGCCATTCGCCCGTTGCTTCAAGAGTCTGTGTCCAGATGTGCTTCTTCAGAGCAGCAGAGGTGCTAATAAGGTGCCAAGAGAAACAGGAGGACAGCACATGAACAAAATACTGCATCTCAAGGAGGGAGATAAAGACAGTGATGGAGGAGGGCTGAGACTAAACTCAGGAGAAGCAATAAATGAGATGATGCCTCAGAGTTGCAACTTGGAAGCAGAGAGGTGACGTATTTAAGTCGTTTGTGGTTCAAAAAACTCTTTTTATTTCTTAATTTAAGGCTCTTAAAAAACAAACTTCATAAGATATGACTTGTAAACCTCGATGTCCCTCTGTGAAATATGTGAATTTAAATACCACAAGGAGAGATTTATCTTTATTAATAGCTCGTATGTCTTTTTTTTAGACTGTAACAACAGATGGATGGTCAGATAGACTCACCATTGTTCCTTTTCTTTGGCGATGGCAAAGTGTGTATATGTTGCAGCCTGTTAGTAGCTAGATGAGCTTTAAAACTGAGGCCTTAATTCAGTATTTTTTCCATAAATACCAAATGTTTTTTTAGGATTACCTGCATTGCATGCACATCTTTTTTCTGTATTGTTCATCTGTGGGAAACTCCGACTGTTTCTACAGTCAACAAAACGTAAAGAAATGTTGACACAAGTGAACTGTTAGCCTTTGATTCTGCAGACATAATCCTGACAAACACACACACGTCCGTCTTATTTGGCTTGAACTCTGACCTGCTGTGTCCCTTGTCCCAAGACCATGTAACATGAGCATGTTGATGTTCTCACACTGGACACAGATGTCATACGTCCAAATATGTGTTGTATTAATATCAGTGCTAAAACAGTCATTACAGAATAGTCTGGAGCCTCGTTCGCCTTCTTAACGTGCTGTAAACAAAACACCGGTGTCACCTCTTGTCCTAGCTCAACAGAGTATTTCCAGTATGTGAGAGTGTGTCTGGCATGCATTAATACCCAACTGTGTGCTATTAGCATGAAAAGCAAGTGTGATTCTGGCAGCATTGCAGGTAAAAATGGCTTCACAGAAAGACTGAAACCGTTATTAAAGACTATAAAGCAACATTTTACAGCCTTATTTTGTTTGTTTTGAAGCCTATTTCTTGTCTGACCAGGTGTAGCATCACTGATGTTGTCCTCTGTTACACCTGTAACCACGCCCAACTGTGATGTCACAATGTGCTGACCTCACCCATAAGTGTAACTTAACACAGCTGCAGTGGGGTGAAAAGTCAAACCACTAGAGGTCAGCATAAACAAGACTTCCAGCTGATGTTTTAGTTTCTCTTTTTAATGAGGAAAAAGCATTTATAAAGAAAAAACAATATGCAATTTAAAGGTAAACAACAGGATAATATTTCACCATTTACGAAGTTTATCACTGATGCTGATTTCTATTAAATATCTGTCAGTGAAAATACACGTTTGTGATGAATAAAAACGTGCAAACAAGTGTGTGTATGTGGGAATGTGTTCGTGTGAATTTTTTGTAAGTGTGTGTGTCACCCTGTGTGTCAGCACTTACTGGCAGGAGTTGGAGGTGAGTTGTGGGGGCAGTTAAGGAAAACACATCTAACTTCCTCCCTGTAAGTAAAAAGCACACTCTGGGGTAGAACGATTGACTGGGTGGGTGTTTCCCGTCAGGGGGTAAAAACAACCAAGAGCAGGAGTTTCTTCACACCCGCCTTGTTAATTAGCTTCCCGATGGTGCTCGGAAAGTTTCGCCTCACCTCACTCAGCAGGGAGGAGGAGGGGAAATGTCTTTCAACTTCACAGGAAAGAAAGACTGAACCAGAAAAGTTACGGCAGACCAGTCTCATGCCCACTAATGCTCCGTAAAGCATACTTATAAAAAACTTAATATGTATATAAATATTTTTAAAATTTTATGGCACCTGCAAAGGAGTCAATGTGAAATATTTTTTTCTTTTAGAGAAAAAAAGTAAGAAATCCAGTAAATGTTGCACTTTATGACAATTCTTTCGCATTAAAAAACAAAAATAAAACATAATTAAACAAATAAAATAAAATAAATAAGACATAAAGCTATTTTTTTCTTGTCAATTAAGGCCTTTAAAGCCGCCTATTGAATATTTAAAAGTACATCTTTCTGGTCTAATGTTGTGCAATCATATGAGACCGACTGTTTTCTTTCCCAATAACCCAACTGAACTCCACTCAGGCAAACAAACACTGTGCATTAAAAGTTTGGTCCAGTTTTCCTCACTGCCCCCCCGCCCCCTTTCTCCAAACGGGCCTTGGGAAAGTCTCCGGAGTTTTCCAACATATCTCTGACTGCTCCTGATCCCCTTCCCCTTGACTCTCCTCATTGTTTTTGGCACAGCAGCTGCTCTGAGATTTAGATATCATCATTCAGGCAGGCAGATAGGACATCAAGACATTTCCTCCGTGGAGTCTGGAGACCACGGAGAAGCATGATGTGAGATGTATTCGTCGGACACAGTTTGATAAAGAGTCTATGTGTAAGTGACAGCGAAATGCCTCCCAAGTGTATCCTCGTGTTGCTCTCGTTGGCTCCCCAGACTCTTGGATGCATTTTGGGAGCCTGATACGCCCCCTGCAAGTTTTTAAAAATCACTGGATGGCTCAGCCAGACACAGTCTCATAGAGAAAAAAAAAAAGTAGAAACAGAAATTAAGCATTATCATGAGTGAGAAAAAACACTTGGGAGGCCTTGGTGGTATCATTTTATAAACTGTTTTTTTAATGATTATTCAAAATGTTATACATGCATTCACCACCAGTTGCCACAATGCATATGTGTAACTTACAAATTACATATTAAAAACAAAATATGAACCATAAATTTTCTGTGAGCTTTAATAACAACAATAGTTGTGTGTTAATTGCCTGTAAAGGACGTGTGCTGTGTTTGCATTTGCAGAAGGCTGCAATTAATGCAGATGCAGTGGGTTTTTGCTCTGCGTGCTCGTGTAAAAATCAATCAGAAACAACACTATTTTTCAAAAAAAACTGCAGCTAAATCGGATCATCTTTCCCCTTTAAATCAGAGAGTTCAGGTTCATTTTTCTATATGTTCTTTATTGATCAAAGCCTTGTCTGGAGCTTTATTGCATCTCTGCTTATTGCATTTCTTCATTTCATTTCTTTCCGTGACACGGTTTGGCTTAACGTACAGTGGGGCTGTTTCATGGAAGGACTCATCAGACGGGAATCCAAATCAATTTGTCAGCTCATGTTTGACCGACTCATTACTGGCGGTTCGATTAAAAAGCGTAGTGGGTTCAGGTGACTGACAAGGCAGCTGAAGCCATTATGCAGAGATTTGGGATCGCATCCCAGCGTTGGATGGCCGTTCCCTTCCACAGGCCTCCTAAAGTCATCCATCATGAGGAATTTCATTTTGCCTCTCAATGTGGACTACGTGTTGTTCGGAAAAGCCGCAGAAATGATCAGAATTTGGCCGGATTGAACAGTGGACAGAGCGTGCTCAGTCATTGTTATTATCAACAATTATTGTCTTTCATTGATTTGGCAGAGAGAGAGTGACTGGCCATGTTTAAAATGGAGGCGTGTTTCCCAGAACGGTGCCAACACTGGGCAAGATCAAATGCTCAAAAACCTGTTTCCTTTGCCAAGGACGGCAATTAAAGCACATTCCAGCCCAGACGAGATCCCGGTTTTGAATGTCTCCAATATTTCCTTTTAAACAATTGTGGAAACAGTTTGGATTATTAACATGTGTGTCCACTCAGCTCGGCTCACAGAAGAAATGGATTGTTCAGCTTTGATGAGTTCTTTAATAAATTATCATATTTGTGAAGAAATACATTCCGTTGAAAACTTGCATTTTGTTTCATTTTTCTCAAACAATCAAACAAAAAAAAAAGACATTTTAGACTCAGACATACAGTCCAGACTTTGGATAAAAATCAAATCATTTATATCTTAATGTACCTTTTCATATTTTGGGGTTTTCCACACATTAATTTCATGCGTTGTTGGCCAACAGAATCACCAGAAATCGATGCTGGCATCGTACGTCTCTGTAAACCACAGATATATTAAAGCTTTACATGTCTGTGCTTAAGTTCTGCTTTAGGCACAAAAATCACTTTGTTAGGTTCAGGAAAAGATCATGTTCTCACTTAGAAAAAAACTGTTTTTTAAGCTCCTGTAAAGGTTTAAATATGAAAATCACTCTTTTATTTAAGGCCAAGATCATTCTCAGCCTTAAATACCTGGTTTTGTCACTTAAAAAAAAAAAACAGGTCTTCACCTTCAAAAAACCTGGTTTGGGTCACCACATAATCACCTTGAAAATCTCCAAATGTCTCCTTAAGAACATGTTCAGAAATCCTTAAAAAGCACCTGGTTTTGGTTGCTATGGAACAGCTGTAAAATGTCACGAGGGTTTCTAAAATTACCTGGGAAAAACTGTCAACCTTCATGTGGTCTTGAACACTGGTCTTCTGTTTGGCAGCTGTATCATCCAGGTTTGACAACATCATCATCCCCTCTGACCTCCCTGTGAAAAAAAAGTAAGTCACATAAGCCCAAAACTTAATCAAAACTCATGGATTTCAATGGATAAATAGTGATGTGTTACATGTGAGATGTAGAAACTGTTCATATCCCTGGTTTGCAAAATGTAAAATAACAACAGGCTTTTTCTTCACCCTGATGTTGCTCAAAGTCCACTGAGCACAGTTGTGAAATTTTATTCACAAAGTAAAATTCAACACCACCCGGTGGTGCTGTGAAGGAGCCAGCGGAGTCCCCGGCCTGAGATTATCTTTTCTGTTAAACATTAACAGGAGACCCCCAGGATTAATAATTGCCCAAATGATTAATTACACTCACTGATGTTAACCTGCAAAAACAGATCTGTTCGTTTCTAATGGACCATCTCATTGGGCCTGACTGTAATAGTTGCCATGCGAAGAGACGGAGTCTGTCGTCACCTTCGTGAAAACTATGTGAGCTTGAGTGTGAAAGTTATCTGTGAGCTGGACTGACAACATATTCTGGATCAGTGAGAAACGGTTGGATTCTTGTTCAGACTTTCTTAAAACAATGAGAGATTTAACTACATATGGACATTAAAAATAGTTTAAATTATTTTTCTTTTTCATTTTTACACATTTTTCTTAACATACAGTCAGTTCCTTCAAAATAAAGGTTTGACTCAAACCTGAATTTTTATCGTTTGGTATGAGTTTAAATGTTTTGTAAGTGCTGGTAAAGCATTTAAACCACTTTGTTTGAGGCTGTGGGTGAAACTTTTTATGGTTAGAAGGAAAAACTCACTAAAAATAAAACCTTTACACCCGTGAGATGAGTTAGGATCAGAGCCCGGGCTGTCCAGGCTTAAGCTGGCAAAAAATGATTTCTCTCTTTTCATGGATAAAAGCACATAATTTGCCCCTAAAGACTCCAAAATCCTTCACTTCTCTACCTCTTTTTTCTCTCATATTGTCATTTTTTATTGAAATGTTTTGAGTGTCCTGAGGATGATCATTTACATTTTATCTTTTTTTTTTTTTACAGGATTAATTGCAGCGACATTTGCAAAATGTTGCGCAGGCTCCTCCAGTTCTTGCATCTGATCACCACATTAATGTTTACAATCACTTAAGTGCTGAAATGTGGTCGTTAGGTTTTCTTGCACATTAGGCTTCACTTTATGGCTTTAAGAGGCGTTTATTAAGATGACAAATGGATTCTGGCCACAAACAGCTGTAATTATCACCATTACTGTGTTTACATTTCTACCAGCAGCCTGGTCTTCTCTTCACATCTTCGTCACGGGCCCTTAAGTATTTGATACCCTACATCATGCTGTGTTTATGTTACCGCCAATGCCTTTATTACTGTCTCGGCTATCATAACAGTCGGGGGACTTGCTCAGGGCAGAAAATGGCAGGCAGGCCTTTTTAGATGGGAGCACATATGCATGGTGATAGATGTAATCCTTCTCTGCCCCTCGTGCCCTCTGTTCGTTATCCCCCCACGCAGCCCTTAAGAGCGAAGGTTTCCCCCTTCAAGGCTGCGGGGCCACGCAGCGCTCCAGTCTGCCTTCATGCTTGTTGACTTCAGAAGGTTCTGATGTCATAATGAAGGGGGCTGGCGCTTTGATATGGTTCCTCGGGAATTTCATGCTTCCCTGTGTTTCGAAGGCACTAAGGCGCTCAGCTGGCAGGTACAGTAGACATTGGAGTTTTATTGCCTCTGCCCAGGGGGATTACCAGCCACCCCAAGGGCCAAGGATGGGGCAGCCGGGGGCGGCGGAGCTCTTCACTCCCTTGAACCTTAAAGCCACATTTCTCATGCCATCTAATCTAAAAGCGCGGCTCAAATCTTGTTAATCTCTTCCAAATACAAAGGGATCCAGGGCGGTATACCATTTACTCCTGCAGCCGCCTGTTCGCAAAGTTAATTGATTCATTGCGCCATGACTGATGAAATACTTCAGGACTTAAAAACAATTCACTTTTCGCTCAATTTATAATATATAACAAAAGTTGCATTGGTTTTAGCAAAAAAATTACCTTTTGATTATGAACAATATCCTTTTGCTGGCAAAACAATGACCTCTGGTAGTAAAATGAAAGACATGCAATGAAGGAAATTAAAGCAAAAGAATGTATTTTACTAAATGCAATAGCAGGCCAATGCACAATGGCAGATATGGTATTTGCAATTGCCAGAAAGCATTGCAAGATGTTGAGGCTTGAGAGCAAAAACAGTGAAGTCGGGAGAGGATGAATATGTATTTGTTTTAGTGGGGAGACACATGTTCAGTGTCTGTCTCTCTGCATAGATCTTTATTACATCAAACGGCCTGTTCGATGTCAGAACAATAGCAGGAACAAAGCCTAAGTTATTTCCTCCGATACCTTTAATGATGTAATGTATTTTGCCATCAGCTCGCGGGGAGTAGCAATCAGTCGGGATATATGGCATTCCTACATGATTCCTGGAGCAAATCGTCAGCGCACAGCCGCGCTTGACAGGGGTACAAATTTATCATTTGCTTTACGATATCCCCCAAATCAGTTCAGAATGCCTTTCAAGGAGGCCGCGGGGAAGCGGTGCAGAGACACATGTGAGTCGTCTGTTCGCCAGCGTGCTCCCCGCCGGACATAAATTCTGGGCTTCCACAGCGGGACGGGCCTGAAGTGGGAGCACACATACTTTACTAATAAAGAGTAGTTTTCCAGCTCTGCTAATAGCTCGAAGAGCAAGGGCCAACTTTATTTATGGTAAAAAGTAGATGTAATAATCACATGCTTTTTAAAAAAAAAAGAATTAACTTTTTGTATATTCTGATTGTACACTTTTGTTTTTTATCCTCAAGTTTCTTTTGTTTTCTGTCGTGCAAATTTTAGATTTTGTCCAGGTTGAAAATCCCCTCATGAACAGGAAGCCGAACATTTCACATTGTGGCAGCTTGTTTGTAAATGAGCAGCGGCTGAAAGAAAAGAGATGCAAACAAAGAAAGCAAAGAAAACAGCAAAATATTTTCTAAAAAGTATATATTCATACTGGAAATTGTCCACAGTGGGACTCAGACTTGTAAACACTGATTTTTCTTCGATACTCATTTGTGAACAATCACCAAAACGAGATCAACAGCACACACACACACACACTTGGGAATCTGATCAAAATTTCTTTTTAATTCCTCTTTTATTGAACAACAAATCAGCGCTGTGTTATGCTTATTTACCTCCTACACGAAGCCTCAACCGCAGCTGACAAGGAACATTTGCATGTTTGCAGAGACAGTTTTTTGGAAGGAAAATGACAATAAAGCTAAATGCATTTCTCATCTTCCAGGCAATAACAAGATTATGTGATGAAAAAGGCCTCATGGGAAACCATTTCTGTGCGGGCAATTACAGACTGTCTCTTCCCCGAACGCAGCTCAAACAACAGTGTCAGATGACAATTTCATTAGCTAAGATTAGAGGCAGATTGGAGGGAAAAAAGGACATTATCACACTTTTCTGCCTGAAGGATTCGATAGAAGGTGTCTGACAAGATTTTGCAGAAGTATCAAGAACACGGAGACTTGTGCAGAAACCAAATCAGAGTTCCTGCATGTAATTTCTAAGGAGATTGTGCATCCTTGGAAATATTTTTTAACCTAAAAAATGTTTAAGATAGGATACAAAGTCAACTGACTTTTTTAATGACTTCCATCTTTTTTGCATCATGAATTGACCCTCAAAGTCCCGTTAAACCTCTGATTTTTTTAACTATAAAACAAGGGTTTTGCAATTAGAACGTGAAAGAATTCAAACAAAGCAAAGCGTGTGCACATAAACTGAACTGCACCGCGCATATGTTGCCTGTCTGTGAGCGAGCGTATGTAACTGTATGTTTTGGAGCGCATGAAGACGAAGACATTTCACATATGATTACAATTTATGGCCGCATTTTTGAATGGTTTCTATTAATCCGCTGCAGTACATCCACTTCTTTCCTTTCTCCTCCCTGGTTTCGTGTTTCCTGTTGCAAACATAATGGTCCGGAGTGAAATGTCACCAGAGGATTGCTGCGCCGTTTGATCCGCATGGCGAGGAAGGACTAATTGATGAAAGCTTGATTAGAGCGATAACCACTGTTGGCAGCTGGAGATCAGCGCAGCTTGTAGCATCCTGCAGCAGAGATGAGCTTCTAAGAGAAGACCATCCTGATCTTAGAAGTAAAGAAGGATCTAATGAGCAAAAAAAAAAAAAGAAAAAAAAGAAAACAGATCCTGCACAGATGCTCTGGAAAGAAGACACACAAGCATTTTGAATTCATTATTTATTTCGCTTTATCTCCCCTAATAACAGGAAATGTGTATTTCGCATAGCTGTCATCGAGCATGGAGCTGTTGATGGGGGATTTGCAGTGCGTTTAAGCTCCATGTTTACTCAGACTCCTGCAATCTGGCAAAGGGTCGCTGGAGTCTGAGTAAACATGAAGCTTAAACGCACTGCAGCAACTCTGTCAAGGGTTTTTGTGCGTCAAGGCCACCCCATCATTTTATTATAAAAAAAACATATATGTAATATTAAAAAAAGCGATCATATTTTGATGTGGCTGGTTGCTTAGGATCTGAGAATGAAGGGTATTAACTGTGGTAAAGTTCACCGGACCTTTGTGCAGAGAGAAAACATCTCGAGCCAAACCAACAGCCTCTAATCAGAGAGAGCAATGCATCAAACATGCAGGAGAACAAATGAGACCTGCAGGATGGTGACGCTGGAAAGATGGAAAAAAGGTTATCTTGGCTTTGAATATGGGACGAATAAAATCAGTTGGAGAACCGATAGAGCAGAGTTCTTCAGTCATACAGTAGTTATAATGTCGCACACTTGAACGATAATACTGCAACTGTTAAGTGTTCCTGCAGTAAAAGCAGTAAAACTCAGTATGTTTCAAACAGATGTCCGGATTTGAGTCAAATTCTATTTGAATGCACCGTCCTTAAGAAAATGACATTGCAGGGAAACTACTAAACCTTGGCGAACGGCAGCAGCTCGACTCTTTTTTATTCTCTGTTATTGCTACAATTCATTTCAGAGGACTGTTTCCTTCTGCAGGGCACACAAAGCATGACAGAACCAAGCTCATAAACCTTAACATCCTCCATCGGACGAGCAGGTTTACCTGTGAGGAGAGAAAAACAGACCTGTTTTCAGGCAGGGTATAGATCCCTGCTGCATGCCTTTATCAGATAAAAGCAGTGTAAGAAAAGCTTTAGGGAGGTAGCATTTATTTGTTACCAGTTAATGAAAAAGGAATATAAAGAGAAAAAAAAAAGATCACTGGCTCCTGCAGAGCCCCTTTTGCATGTGATTGATCCCCGGCCAACTATGAAGCTGCTGATTGTGAAGCACAGAAACAACTGGGATTCATTAATATGGCGGAGAGGGAACTGTCCCTCGAAAGATAAATGAACGCGAGAGTTCTTTGCTTGGGACCGAGTGAAGTTTGAGCGTGAGATGCGTCTTTCATCACGGGATCTGGCTCTTCGCTGGGACACCTTGTTGGGAGTGCTCTCCATCGGACGGATCCTGCCGCTGGAAGTTCAAGAAGCAATGAGCTGCAGACCAAGTGATGATGGAGTGTTTGTCTTTGATCTGCTGATACATGCCTCCTCGGTCAACGGTCTGTGATGGTAAATTAAGTTTAATTTAAAACCAATGCAAATTACTCAAACCGCCGGACAAACCATGTGGATGTTGGATGATTATGCCAAAACCAGGATTAGGTTCAATGACAAGTCCCAAGGCTCTCAGTGCCAACATTTATTTATTGTTACTCTAATTCATAATACATTTGTTCTTTGTTCCATTTCTGAGGCTTTATAACAAAAAGCATTCTGGGAAGAGCAGTTTATACTGTGAAAATAATCAGAAGAGAATAGTGAGGAGATTTTGAGTCATCCGTCCCATTAAATCATCAAACTGAAGAAGGAAAAATTCTGGTATAAAATTCTTTTTTTTTCAGTGTGATTTAAAATTTGACTGCATGCAGACAGTTCAGGTTAAAATAAAGAGAATTCAATAGAACTCTGTAAGGTTTCACTTCCTTTGTATGCACAAAATCATAACTTTAAAAAAATATAATTTTCAGGTAGAGCACAGCTATACTCGGACTGTAGTGCCAGTCTGCGTGGCTTCCAAAAAAAACACTGGAAATCCTCTGAAAAAGTTAAGAATGGAGGCTTGTTGCTGGAGGGCAGCGAGTTGGAAACACAAACTGGGACAATTTTGGCAGGTGTAAGTGAAGGAGACCCTCCTTTTCCTTTTCAGCTTCTGTTCAAGGGCCTTTGAGCAAGGTGTTTAACCTCAACCCTGAAGGAACGAGCGGGAACGGAGCAGCTCCCACAGGTTTGAAGTATGAAACCGAAGCGGGGGCCATTCCTTACAAACGACGTGCAATACTTTCCTGCATAAATACGCATTAAATAAACGTCCGTGTGGGATAATTTTAGTACAGTAACAAGCAGGATTTGGAAATTTGCTGATCTGACAATAATCCAGAAGGGCCCAGAGTGCGGACATGCCTCAGAGAGGTTAAGTGGCCCTTCAGTCTGCGTCGTTTAAAGAAGGCTTTAATGGCGAGCCCACAATAACAACAGTAACACTGTCACACACACTCAGCTCTTTTATGGCGCTCGCTCGCCTCGGCCCCTGGAAGGATTGATGCGTCGCCATAGCAACACTGACCCTTAAAGTCTCATTGCAACCCGAGCCAGGCTCAGATTTATGGGTGTTTTCAGCTTGTTACAGCAGATTTATCTTCACAATAAAAAAGAACAACAATCTGCAGAAATCATTAAGGGGGCGGGTTGCGGGTTAAAGGCAACGGTGCGCCAGAAGCAGCTGAAAAATAAGGTTGATATGATAAAGTACGAACATTTGAAAGTTAAAGGGGAAGAAAAAAGACTTCAAAAGGACTTTTTTGGTTCTGCCTGTGAATGAGTGAATTTCCTGCATAGTTTAACTGTTTGGACGGATGAAAAAAAAGCCCAAGAGGAGACAAAGTTTGGTCCAAATAAATGATAAAAGCCTCTGATTGTGAGAAGTTCTTTGTTCCTGCAGCAGTGTTTGTGAATTGTGATTTTATTCTTCTACAGCATAACTAAATAAAAGTGATTTTGTAACTGCACTGATTCTGCAAGTTTAAGTTCTAGGAAGAGCAATTTATAGTTTCTGCTTCATTTTGGGGGATTAGCGTCCTCATTTTCTCTCCATGAATCACTCTCATGTGTCTCTTATATGTGATGAGGCAAAGATATTCTAAACCACAAGATGTTCCCCGGCACCTCATAATATTACTTAAGACTTCTCCAAGAATTTGAATGGAAGTCTGTGAGGAATGGTCTGCAGTCGGAGGCGCAGTCATTAGAACAGAGCACTGATAAAGACGGATGACACAAGCGGAGTGGTGACGAGAAGTTGGAAGGCTTGAAAGCAGTCGGAGGCAGGACAGGCGGTAATGGCTGGACTCTGGTATTTTAAGCAAGACGTCTTCATTCCTTCCAGCAGACATGAGCGATTCTCCTCCATTTGCTACAGTAGGAAGCTGCGTGACCCCGCGGGGGCAGTCCGGCTGACTCGCCCTTCCCCAGGGCAGCCAGCAGTGCATCCCTTAAGCAGGCTTGACCGACTTGCAGTCACACACACTGCGGTCAAGCCCTGGGCAGAGGGATTTGAGATGTGACAGCGTAATCAATTTCAATGATTCATGTCCACCTCAAAAGAAAAGGAGGGCGCGCTGAGCGACCGGGCAGCTGAAAGAGGAGAGCAGGAGGGGAATGCTGACAACACCACTGACATGTATAGCTGTGGAGACTCTCCACGTCTGGCTGGGTTACTCCTGTTTGGTGGATCTTCCAGAATTATAACAATAATGTGGCTCTTTATTGATCCCGGTGGGGAAATTCTATTTTCACTGAAGGATCTCCAGAGAAAAGTCAGAGCTCGGGTTCAGCTGCAGTACAGAGAGGCACCCTGGGGCTCGCAGTGATTCAGATCCAGTTCACAGAGATCATGATGCAAGGGACCATCTGCACTGACTTGTGCTTGTGTTGCTTAAGCTGCAGAGGTTTTGTGTTTAATTCAAACCAACAACTGCAATCAGCACCACAAAAAGAGTATTTTGTAAGCAAATAGCAAATTCATTGACAAGAACAGATTAAGCATTTTAACTCTAAGATGAAGGAAGGAAAACACTTGTTTTTGTGTTGCTGTGATCCTGAAAAGGAAACATCACCTCTTCACTTCTAAAAATTTCATGGGAACTGTTTGCAACATTACTGCATTTTTTAAATCTGCTTTTTTAACCTGGTTTCATCATTCTAACTCAGCTTTACATATTTAAAATTGCATGCAGGTGATGCATCAATCCCTTCCGTTACTCAGTGGACAGCAGATCCAGAGTCAGGTGACCTCGGTCATCATGTGACAATGGACCTGGGTCTTAATGGAGAAACAAACGAACAAAAACAACATGATAAACATTGTGAAACAGTTTAAGCAAGAAAAATAATTTAATTAGCTTTGAGAAATCTATTCTTTAACTTGTTCACTTATTTATATTTCTTTTTTTCTTTCAGCTGATGCTTCATTTACTTCTTTCTTACCATCCACTTTGCTGCTGTGACAACCTAAACTTCACTGCTGTGGGTCGAACAAAGGATTATCTTATCTCGCCTTATCTTAAAAAGACTGGGCTCTTTTGTAATCTGTTGAACTTGTAAAGCAGCTAAAGTGTGCAGTTGGAAAGAATTCACTGAGAAAAAAAATGCTAAAAATGCACACAGTGTGTAAAAAAACATGAAAGAAGAAAGAAAAAGTTACCAAGACTCATCGCTCAGTCAAACAAGACCAGGTTTTCATTCCGTGTGTGGTAAAGAGCCAGACATCTGAGTAAAGGACATATTTGCCATGAACCGTGTTATCCTTGTAAAACCCGGGGTTTATGTTTTTGTCTTGGGAAAATGTTAAATTTCCGTCAGAAGAATTGAATTCTGGAAGAAGGAAAAAATCTACCAAATCCTGATCCATCAATTCATCAGATCTCATCAGCAGAAAAAGCTACAGATGTAAAAATACTGCGTTAATTTTTCCTGACATTTGCTGCAGCAAAAGCATTTTATTATATTCGATTTTTTAAGCAAAAAACTTAGTTAAATTAATGCAAGTTGTTCATTTCAGACACAGTTGTTATGTGATCAACTAAAACAGTTTATTTCAGTGCTGTTTTCTCTTTAAATTCACTGATAACTCAAGGTCAACGCCCGTTCACGTCTGCAGTCTGTGAATGACTCTAACAGCTGAAAATCTGTGCAGATGTGAGACTTTGTCGCTGTGGATAATGTCACACACTCGTAAACGCCTTCTTGAGACTGAGAAATTGAATCTATAGTCACTCCCTTGCATTCTCGGCGAGGTTCATCACTTGACCTTCTCGACCTCAAGAAATACTTCAGATACGTTCTCAGCTGCAAAAATCTGACATCATCACATCAAAATAACATTTTATTTTAGGGTTTGTTTGTCAGTTGACGCATTTTTTATTGGACAGCTTCTCTTTTAATTGATGTAGTGAAAAAAAAAATTCCAAACTTTTATATATTCTTTTCTAAAACCAAACACAGAAAGCTTTTACCATTAACATCTTTATATGTTTCCCTAATAACAACAGTAATTTCTGACCCTATGAGACTCATTTTAAAGAAGTCACCACTGCTTTTCCTGGCATAGTTTAACAAGAGCACTTAAGTGCACTTTGTTGAGCCGATAACATATCAAGTTTCAATGATTATTTTAATATGTGGCAATGACGAAGTCATCAGCACTCAGGTATCAAAAACTAAGACAAAGAAAAGTTTTTTAAAGTGAAACAGCATTTTTTTCAGATGCAGAAACACTTTCAACTCATTAAATCCGTTCAACTGATTCATCACTCGGCCCATTTCTCTGTTTTTAATGAACTCTCCTGTCCTTTTTATACGAAGAGGATGAAAATTAGAAAGCATTAGAGAGCTTTTAATGTTTATTAACACCACTGAAATATAATGTAGTTCTTTACAAACAACATTAGGAACTCTGAAAAGGCCTAATGGTTTAAAACATGTGTAGATATACTTATATGAAGCCAACTCTTAAAGTATTTATTTAAAAAATAAGAGCAACCTAGTTTAATGGTTTTAGTTAGCTCCTAGCTTATTTACACTTCGCTACTTGTTTACACTTGTCAGCCACAAAAAGTTGCTTCCTGAACTTTCAAAAAGTCAAATCAATCATAATACATTTTTATATTCTGGGAAAAGATTAATTAATTGATATTTATGTTAAAAAAAATATATACCTTCTTTGACAGTCAGCTACAGGAGCTTTGCTTCATATTTGTGTTTAGATATTTATGAATCTCTTTTGATTATATTCACTTTCATTCGAACCAATCTCCTTAAAAAAGTCAAAAAGTAAAAACAAAGTCGTAAATAAGAAGCTGGTTAGTCAGCTCCGTCTCGTGTCGAGCTCCCTCCTCGTTTGTTTGTGCAGCTCTCAAGGTCATGGTCTCTGGCCCATTAGCAGACTATAGCTGCCCTGTGTGCTATACATGGAAAGGGTTGATGGCAGTGTGTGTGTGTGTGTGTGTGTAGGAGGGGGGGTCATAGAGGGGGGGGGTTACAACTCAAGAGTTGATATGTCTGTCTCTCAGAGGCCAGCAGGAGTTCGGCCTCTCCTGCCCAGACGGCCGCTGACCCCTGTGGAGACAGTCCCGCTTCAAGTTGCTGCCGGGTCCCTTTGAAAACACCTCGGCCCTGCTTGAGTGATTGGCCATATGGGCGTCAGTGCCATCCAGGAGCCCCCCCGCTGTGCCAGGCATGGGGGTGTGTGGGGGGTGTGAGTGGGGAAGCACGACGGCCTCCCTCAACTCCCATATTCCAGTCATCTTGTTCGTAGTATCTCCAGAGCGTCCAAACACAACTACATGCTGTAATTTACAGCACACAGAGACTTCACATGACACACATTCACACACACATTCAGTACATTCACACACACACACATCTGACACGAGAGCAAACACGGAAACCAAGTCCCAAACACACAACCTGCAGCTCATTTCTTAGTTTCCTATTTCACCAATTTGTATAATTATGTTTTTGTTTTCATAAAAATACAATTATATTAAGTAATGCTAAATTAACACAATCAAAACTGCTCAATCGCCGCACGTTTCCATCTATATTTTTAGATGAAATGGAGGGTTAGTCTAAACTGTTTTTAGCACGCTAGCAATTACCTTTTTGGCAGGAGAACAGGACCATAATTTACAGCCTGGGCATAATTTTAAGCACAAAGTGGAGCCTTGCAATTGATTAAGAAAGAAAATATGAAGTCTCAGCTGGTTTGGGTGACTGAGTGAACGAAGCCAAACATTTAGAGTTAAAAGTGGAGACAGATGTGACGGGCAGAAACTGTTGTAGGTTGGGATGAACAGCACACATATTAAAGCACATATTCTTTTTAGATATAAGCACATGAATGACAAATAAACATGTCAATAAATTCTCTGTTTTATTAAAAATAGCTGTGTAAAAAAAAGTGTTCCGATGCTGTATGACATAACTTTGGCTGGATGTCACCTCGTCTGTCTCAGTTTATTCTCGACACAATTAAATTGTCCTTCCTTTAAAAGGCTAAATGGATGATAAATTTCCACTCGTTCTCAAAAATGTTCAGCCTGTGCAAACATTTCTGCTCATTAAAATCTGGGAAAGATCAGGGAAACACTGACGGATCATCAGCGCTTTACAGCCGTTACATTTTTGCCGTAAAATCCTTTCAACACTCAACTAGCAGCAGAAAAAAAATGCTTTTAACAGGTGATAAGATTGATTCAAGCTAATTATTAGTCAGTCTGAACCACAACAGGTGAGTCTATTCATTGTGCAAAATAAAACACCTGCAAATAAATCCAAAGTCACCTTTTTCCTGCTCCTGTCTTTTTGTTATAATCATATTACACACGGCTGAAAACATATTTAACACTGTTACTTAATCTGCTTAACAGATTTAAGAAAACTGCCTGTTGAATCTTGGACAAACAGTGCAAACAATGTGGTCGTTACCACAGGGGGGCTGTGGAGTTTTCCATGTGGTTCACACTGAAGGGTTTTAAGCTCTCAAACATCAAAACCCCACACCTGCAGCACATCAGGCTGCATATCTATACAAATTGAAGCATCATGACTCTTAAAATATAAAACTGCAGGCGGCCAAAAAAGGGCCCGGAGTTATCAACAACAGCTGAAGGATAAAATATGTTAGCCTCCCTTAAGTGGGCTTTTTATTGATTTATTTAGACCTGATAACAAGAGTCGTAAAGCCATTTTGAGGCGTCCCCCCCACCTCCCCCTCCCCCGCCGCCCTCCCCCTCCTCCACCGCCCTGCCACCCTTCCTGCGCTGTCAGACCTCGGGTTTAAAACACTTACTGCTGCTGCTTCTGCTCGAGCAGCAGTGGAAAGGTTTCACCACAGTTGTAAATCTCCTCGCCAGATATTTTCTTTGATTTCTTTTTCTTTCTTTTCTTTTCTTTTTTTTTCTCATCCCCTCTCTCCTTTTTTTTGCACCTCCCTCTCTCCGCATTCATCAGTCGGTTTCTTTTTAGAACACGACTGTGCAAATTCTCAAAGACTGATTTGGCAGCGTT